>JAXCGZ010020903.1:0-128247 GCA_037179515.1 Halocaridina rubra | reverse complement strand
CTTCCACCTTCACTATTTCCCTTCTACATCCCCCTACACTATTTCCGCACTCTTTTGCTACTACCACTTTTGCTTCAACCAAAAAATGATCAGACATCCCAGCAGCCACACCCCTGAATGCATGTACATCTTTCACTCTACCAATCATGCTCTTTGCTACCAACACATAATCCATCAATGCTCTTTCTTTCACTCTTCCATTTGCCACTCTCATCCATGTATACTTATTTATTAACTTCTTCTTAAATAAACTATTACCTATCACCAACTCTTGCTCCACACACATATCTAACAGTCTCTCGCCACTCTCATTCCCACCTGGTACCCCATACTTTCCTACAACACCTTCTATCTCTCCATCACCCACTCTGGCATTCAAGTCACCCAACACAACTACATAGTTCCTTCTACTCAGACCATCCACACATCTAGTTAACTCATTCCAGAATTCATCCCGATCTTCCTCACTTCTCTCACATCCTGGCCCATACGCACTAACAAAAGCCCAACATTCCCTTCCTATCCTAGCCCTCACCCACATCAGCCTAGATGACACTTCTTTCCATTCCACTACCTGATTTACCATCCATTCACTCAGCAATAATGCCACACCTTCTCTCGCTCTCCCCCTTCAACCCCAGACACCCTACCCGTCACATCACCAAATGCCACTTCTCCTTTTCCTTTCATCTTCGTCTCACACAATGCCAATACATCCATCCTCCTCTTACAAAACATATATCCAATCTCACATCTTTTGCTCTCTATCGTACTACAACCACGCACATTTAGACACCCCAAAACTAGAGTTTGGGGAGAAGTTATTCTCCCCTCTACTCCCCTTCTTCTTTGACGTCTCGCAGGAGGTTGATACAAGGGGGGGGATTCCTAGTCCCCCCGCCCCGTCCACTTTTAGTCGCCTTTTACGACACAGAGGGAATACGGTGAGGCTGTTCTTAGTACTTTCAAGTGTATTACTTATCTTCAGAGGAATCTGATTTGTACAAACGAATGAGGCCATATATATATATATATATATATATATATATATATATATATATATATATATATATATATATATATATATATATATATATATATATATATATATATAAAACAGGAGAAAAAAGGAAATTAGCAACCCATTTAAGGAATTCATGTGCTTGACCATGCCCCCACACGTTTTTGGCCTTGGTGAAGGTGTGAAACCAGGTAAATTAGATACGGTCAGTGGTAAGAATAAACGGGAACATATTAAATTGCAAAAAATGGTAGTTACAATAAACAACACACTAAATTTAATAATAATAATAATAATAATAATAATAATAATAATAATAATAATAATAATAATAATAATAATAGTAAATGTAATAATTATAATAGAAATAATACTAACCAACAATAACAATAACAACAGTACAATACTAAGGAAAAAAATGATATAAACAGTAATCACGAAAAAAACCCAATATCAATAATAATGATTATATTAGGAATATTAACAACAACATTATTATAAAGCTAATAATGCAGTAATTTTGAAATGATAATAATAATGAAGATAAATAATTAATAATAATAACAACTAAGTAAAAACAAAGCAATTGCAGATAAAAGTAATTTTATTTTATATCCAAAATGACTTTTTTTTTAAATTTGAATGAAGCATATTTGATAATATGGGATCAATTATAAATAAACCATGACTTAAGTTAATATTACGGTTCTATGTTAAGTTAATTATTGCAGATTCCAAGATGTTTTTAGCAATAATATCCTTACGTCTTCTTAAGTAAAAAGCGCTGTTCCAGTCAATATGGTGATTGCAATCAGCATAATGCTTGAACAAGGCACTGGAAGACTGACAATTTCGAACGTTATATTTATGTTGATTGACACGAAATTGTAATGACTTGCTGGTCTGGCCAACATAATACTTATCACAGTGTTTACATGGAATTTTATATATAATATTAGAAGTGGAATAAGGACTATTTTTAATAAACTTATTGCAATTTTTTTTTCATATTTAAACACTAAACGGACATTTAATGTTCTCAAAATCTTGACTGAGCTATGACATCCCTAAAAATATGGAATAACTAGGGTATTATTGAAATTCGTAACAAAATTACTGTCCGAGAGGGATGGTCTATGAAATATGCATATTGCAGCATTGAAGCAAATATTTAAGAACTAATTGGGATAAAAAAGATATTTTCCAATATCAAATATTTTACCAATCTCAGCATCAGGGAATTCTGGGCTTACGATAGGGAAAGCTCGGAGGAACAGTGAAGAAAATTATTTTCTTTATTTTAAGATCATGACCAGAATAAATAGGGACATCAGATAGATTATTTGCGGGCTTCTTAAAAATATCAAACTTCAATGAAAAAATTTGTCTATGTAACAAAATGTCTAAGAATGGCAAGCTATTATTATAACGTGAATTTAATATAGAGAAGAAAATTATTCAACTTAATAAAAACCTCACGAACATAAATATCAGTACAGGAATATTAACTTGAAAGTACTATGTACTTAGGATCTCAAAATTTCTTTCAATTTCCTTACATAGCCATAACCATTCATATATATATATATATATATATATATATATATATATATATATATATATATATATATATATATATATATATATATATATATATATATATCATATATATATATATATATATATATATATATATATATATATATATATATATATATATATATATATATATATATATATATATATATATATATATATATATATATATATATATATATATATATATATATATATATATATATATATATATATCTATGTTTTGGCAGTTATTGACAGGAGGACGTTACTTGACAAAATATCTGTACAACAAATGTACGAAATATTTTGTAGATAGTCACTTGATGCATAACTTCCACCAAAATAGGAGTTATTCATGCCAGAGAGAAATGGTTCAATAGTGAGTGTAAGACAGGTGAGGAGTGGAGAGACATATGCTCGAAAAGGCATAGGAGGAAAAACATAAATGCATAGCAGACCTACAAAAGAGCAAGAAACGATTACCTAAGAAAAAAAAGAGAGGCAAAGAGAAATTATGAAAGGGATATCACCAGGAAGGCTAAATAAAAGCTCAAACTTTTCCACAGCAATATCAGAGGAAAACTGAAGGTCAAAGAAGAATTTTTAAAGTTAAAAAGAGCTGATGGAAGCATTGCTGAGACGGATGAAGATATCTGCGAAGAATTGAACAAGATTTTCAGTCAGGATTTACAGCGTTGATGGAGTTAGATACCCATAAGGCTACAGGTCCTGATGGTATATAGTCTTTAGTATTTAGGAAATGTGCTAAACATTATCAATGGTGTTATGCATCATATTTGAATATGTGCTGGAATCAGGAGAGATCCAAGATACTGGACACAAACGAAATTTCTACCTATCTTCAAAAATGGAGGGTGGGATACAACTCTAAACTACAGACCTGTTCCTTTGGCCAGAATAGCTTGCAAAGTTATGGAGAAATTAAAAAAAATACAGATGTCTTTTCACATAGCATCCTACAACATTTTGTCAGAGAGACAACATGGCTTCAGAGAAGGCAGATCAACAGTAAGAAACTTATTTGAAATTTGTGATGAGGCAAGCTGGATCTTACGGGAAAGAGAGGGCTGGGCAGATTGCATATTCTTAAATTTTCAGAAAGCATTTGATATGATCTCACACGGGATACCATTTAAGAAGCTGCAAGTAATGGCGAGAATAGGTGGAAATGTCTTGGAAATGATTAAAACTTACTTAGATATGAGGGAACAGAGAGTGTTAGAGTATGACACTGAGTGTCTGAATGGGGAAGGGTTTGTAATAGGAGTAAACATACTTGTAGATTTGTCTCCAGAAATGCATATAAATGGTATAGTAAGGGCAGCATATGCTTTCTTAGCAAATGTAAGGGTACCCTCCAGACACATGGACAAGGAAATGTTCAAAATATTTATGTAACTTATGTGAAACCGAGGCTTCAATATGCAGCCCCCTTTTTAGAATCTGCACTTGAAAAAGCACTTATATAAGCTTAAAATTTTTCAAAAACATGCCACGAAACTGGTGCCAGAAATGCGCAATCTCAGTTATGAGGAGAGGCTGAGGGCATTAGACTTACCATCACTCGAAGCTCAAAGAATGAGGGGGGATATGGTGACGGCTTTGTCAGAGTGTATAGGAATTGATATTTTAATATGG
Organism: Halocaridina rubra; assembly: GCA_037179515.1. Lineage (NCBI taxonomy): Eukaryota > Metazoa > Arthropoda > Malacostraca > Decapoda > Atyidae > Halocaridina > Halocaridina rubra. The sequence goes on along the minus strand of JAXCGZ010020903.1, from coordinate 123,989 downwards.
CAGGCTCTAGAACTAGATGTCATAGTTTGAAGCTTCATAAGAAAATTCTTTGTAGGCTGTAAGGAAGTACTTTCTTTTTTAGTGTTAGAGTAGATGATGATTAGAATTCACTATGCGAGGACGTAGTTAGTGCTAACTCAAATTATAGTGTTAAGGAAAAAACTGACTAGGGGACGGGGAGTTTTGATTAGAGGGCTCTTTCCTGTAAGCAAAACTAGGTAATTACACACACACACACACACATGGCAGTAAAAGAGGCTGTAAAGGTGGTGGCACTGGAAAACATACAAACAGTTGACTATAAAGAGACAGTAATCGAAAAAATGAAAGACGTTGTGATGGAAAGGGCAAACCCACTCATCAGACAGGCACTTGATAAGGAGAAGACAGTGGTAATCTCAGGCATAAGTGAATCCCAGGAGCCAACATGGCAGGGGAGACTTGAAGAAAATAAAGCTAACGTTGTAGACCTGATAAGAAAGCTTGGAGTAGTATGTGGTCCTGAGGATATTGTAAGCATACACCAACTAGGTAAATATTCGAGGGAAGGAAAGCCGAGACCAACAAAAGTAACCTTTGAGAGAGGGGAGACATGTAGGGAAATATTGTTGAGAAAAAAAAGTCTAAAAGACCTTCAAGAATGCAAAGAAGTGTTCATTAGACGATACAGAACACAGGAAGAGATGGGAAAGATCAAAAACTTGTTGCAAGAGGCAAGAAGGTTAAATGATGAAAGAAATGAAGAAGAGAAGAAAAATTTTCGTTACGGAATACTTCCAGACAAAGGGGAGATAAAGAAGATAATGACAGAAGATCAGGGGATGGGGCCTCATTAAGATTGTTATACACAAATGCTGATGGATTAGCTGGTAAGGCAGTAGAATTAAAAGATAGGATTCACAACAGTAAGGCAGATATAGTAGCAATTACAGAGACTAAGTTGAGTGAGGACATAAACAGTGTCACAGTTTTTCCTAAGGGCTTCAGAATACTAAGGGTCGAAAGATCTGAGAGGACTGGTGGAGGGATAGCACTGCTCATAAGTGAGAGGATTCAAGTTGAAGAAATAAACTTGGCTATAGAAAGTGAGTTCAGGGAATTTCTTGTTGCTCGCATAAATACTGGGTCAGAGAGCATTATAATAACTGTTGTATACAACCCACCAAGGAACCAAAATAGGCTTGAAATTTATGAGGAAAGTCATATAGGTACGATTGAAGTCATAAACTCAGTTGTTAACATGGCGCGGGAGAAAAAATGTAGGATTTTGATTATGGGAGACTTTAATCATAAAGAGATAGATTGGATAAATCTTGACCCACACAGTGGTGAGGACTCCTTTGGGGCAAGATTCCTAGATTGCGTACAAGGGAATTTCCTACACCAACATGTAATGGAACCAACAAGAGCCAGGGGTGGGGATGAGCCATCACTACTTGATCTGGTGATCACAGATAATGTGTTGGATATTGAAAATATTGAGTATGAACCACCAATTGGAAAGAGTGACCACTGTGTGTTGTTGATGGAGTATATCATTGAAGACATTCTTCCTGAGAGTAGAGGCACTGAGGACATGAGGAGGAACTATCAGAAAGGAGATTACATCAAAATGAATGAGCTTTTTGCAGTTATTGACTGGAGAACCTTATTTTACAACAAATCTGTACAAGAAATGTATGACATCTTTTGTGAGAAATATGGGGAGATAGTAGATTGCTGCATACCTGTCACCAAAGTAGGTGTAATTCATGCCAGAGAGAAATGGTTCGATAATGGGTGTAAAAGAGCTAAGGAGTGGAGAGACAAATGCTGGAAAAGGTATAGGAGGAGAAAAAACATAAATGCCTGGCAAACCTACAAAAGAGCAAGAAATGACTACCCAAGTAAAAGGAGAGAGGCAGAGAAAGATTATGAGAGGGACATCACCAGGAAGGCTAAAGAAAATCCCAAGCTTTTCCACAGCTTTATCAGAGGAAAACTGAAGGTAAAAGAACAGGTTTTAAGGCTAAAGAGAGCGGATGGAAGCATCACTGAGACGGACGAAGAGATCTGCAAAGAATTGAACAAGGAGTTTCAGTCAGTATTTACAGTAGAAAATACCCCACCCCCTCAGATTGCAGTGATAGAAGCTCAAGGGCCGGTATTAGAGAACATCAACCTTACAGCCACAGAGGTATGCAAAGCGCTGATGGATTTAGATGTTCATAAAGCTACAGGTCCTGATGACATATCCCCTCATGTGCTTAAAAAATGCGCAAACACAATATCAGTGGCACTAAGTATCATATTTAAGGAGTCATTGGAGTCGGGGGAGATTCCAAGATGCTGGAAACAAGCAAATGTGATACCTATCTTCAAAAAGGGAAGGAGGGATACGGCTCTGAACTATAGACCAGTTTCCTTGACCAGCATAGTTTGCAAACTTATGGAGAAACTACTAAGGAAACATATCTCTCTTCACTTGGAATCCTTCAACTTTTTGTCAGTGAGGCAACATGGCTTCAGAGAAGGAAGATCAACAGTAACAAACTTATTAGAATTTTATGATGAGGTAAGCCAAATCTTACAGGAAAGAGAGGGCTGGGCAGATTGCATATTCCTAGACTTCCAGAAAGCGTTTGACACTGTTCCACATGGGAGACTTATTAGGAAGCTGCAATCAATGGCTAGAATAGGTGGAAATGTCTTGGAATGGATAAAAACTTACTTAGAAGGAAGGAAACAGAGGGTTAGAGTAAGACACTCAGTGTCTGAATGGAGAAGAGTTAGTAGTGGAGTTCCACAGGGTTCAGTTTTAGGGCCACTTTTGTTCCTTGTATATGTAAATGACCTACCAGAGTCTGTAAATTCATTCATGAATATGTTTGCAGATGATGCAAAGATTGTGAAGAAAGTAAAAAACGAGAACAATGGTAGAGAACTTCAGGAGGATCTAAATAATCTGCATGAGTGGTCAGAAAAGTGGCTAATGAAATTCAATACCTCAAAATGTAAGGTAATGAGAATGGGTACAAGTGCAAGAAGGCCCAAGCTTGACTACTCGGTGGCTGGAGTACAACTTCAAGAGACAGAAAATGAGAGAGATCTAGGAGTAAACATACTGGCAGATTTGTCTCCAGAAATACATATAAATGGCGTAGTAAGGGCAGCATATGCATTCTTATCAAATGTAAGGGTAGCCTTCAGGCACATGGACAAGGAAATGTTCAGAAATATTTATGCAACCTATGTGAGGCCAAAACTCGAATATGCAGCCCCCTTTTGGAATCCGCACTTGAAAAAGCACATAGCTAAGCTTGAAAAAGTTCAAAGACATGCCACGAAACTGGTGCCAGAAATACGCAATCTCGGTTATGATGAGAGGCTGAGGGAATTAGACTTGCCATCACTCGAAGCTAGAAGAGTAAGGGGGGATATGGTGACAGTCTTTAAATTCCTTCATGGTTATGATAGAGTGGATAGGGATCGATATTTCGATATGGCTGGCTCTAGAACTAGAGGTCATAGTTTGAAGCTTCGGAAGAAAACTTGTTTGCAGGATGTAAGGAAATACTTTTTCAGTTTGAGAGTAGTTGATAATTGGAATTCGCTAAGCGAGGAGGTAGTTAATGCTACCTCAATCCATAGTTTTAAGGAGAGGTATAAGTATCACTAAGTCTAAAAATGGAACCGATCAGGAGACGGGAAGATACGAGCTTTGGGCTCTTTCCCGTAAACACAATTAGGTAATCACAATTAGGTAATCACATACATACATATATATATATATATATATATATATATATATATATATATATATATATATATATATATATATATATATATATATATATATATATATATATATATATATATATATATATATATATATATACACCCTGTAATATTAGCAACAATGGATCAGTCAGCAAAGAATGACATGCTACCTTTTTCAAAAGAGAGATTAAGAATGCCTGGAGACCATTATATTTCTGCTCTTCCTCATAGTGGAACTGATGGCCATCACCAATGCCTTGGAATTCATCACTGAGCACCAAAGGTAACACTCATTCTCACAGATTCAATGCTAGCTTTCCAAGACATACAAAGAATACTCTGTCACACAATGTAAGCGTCCCAAAAAAGACATCCTCCATTGCAATACAGCTACCAACATGGTGCAGTTTGCCAACATCGCCTATATTCACCAGTCACGCTGCTGTCAAAGTTCACAAAGCTGGAAAAGTAAACCTTCAATCAGGTTGAGGTATAGATATCCTGGTTCAATTCCACTAGAGAATCAGAATGAAAATCTCTTCGAAGTTAAAAGTATTACCCCAAAGAAGACACAATAAATGCAAAGACACCGGATCAGCCTCCTCCTTCTGATACTCAGGCAATTACCGAACTGTATCTCTTGGTACTACCGAAGAGCCTCCAGAGAAGCACTGCAGTCAGCACCTCCAGATTAAGACTCAGGAATAGATGTAAGTGGTAAATCCAAAAAATATGTTTTCTGCTATGAAGTAACCACAAGACCCCATTGGAATGTGAAGGCTTCTAATTAAGTAAACAAACACTATATGCCCACATCATTCACAGCTACAACCCAAATGCCCAACAAGCAGCAAGCAGCATAGCAAGATCCTTCATTATCCATATAGGTTCTCTGCAAGGCACACTCAACCAATGCCCACCATCTAGATAAATGACAGCAAAAATGTAAGTAATTTACAGCATGAGACCAATTACACTCTAGTTTAACCCTTCTAGGTCACTGCTGAGCATGCACCAATAGTAAACCTAATATTCAGCTTCATTCAGTATAAATATATCAGCTTTGTTCTTCACTTCAAGCTTATTCAAAATTTACCACTCATTTTTGGTGTACTATAGGTTAAAAAGAATGCACATGCCTCCATCGAATATCCCTTTTCAAGTCTGTTCTGTTTAAGCTCTAATAATCCTCTCATATCCGTAACTTATAAATGAAGAGTAAAAACTTAGTTGGAAAGTTTCGAAGGTTTTCAGCAGGTTTCACATATATGACATAACCTCAACAGCAAACTCAACTCCATTAAGAGTCAACCACGAACACTTATACCCTAGGATGAAGTAGCTTATATAAACATTAATGATTGTTTTAAAATTTGTGTTGGTAACAATGTGAAAGCAGGAAACAAGATGGAATGAACACATACAAGCATATTAGGAAAACCAAATGAACAGTGCTGCTGCTATTCTCTTCTAGAAGAACAAAGAATAGGGTTTAATAAAAGAACAATCTATTAACAAAATATCTCTCAATCCTGAGGCTGCTGAAAGATATCAGGTCAAGCTTAATTCTCGCCAATTAGAAAGGAGAACATTAAGAGAGGAAAAAACCAGAGTAAATAGCCAAAAGAATCTCTCTAAGACTGAGAGGATTTAACCCATTTAGTGGGTGGTCTCACCACATCATTTAACACAGTAATAAGATTAGGAAGCAATTCTTACCTTTATATACTGTATTGTTATTACATATATCTACAGATCAGTGTGGGCCTCCTTATCCATATACTGAAATTATTATTATTATTATTGTTATTATTATTATTATTATTATTATTATTATTATTATTATTATTATTATTATTATTATTATTATTATTATTATTATTATTATTATTATTATTATTATTATTATTATTATTATTATTATTATTATTATTATTATTATTATTATTATCAACACTCTTTTTTTCACATACACCCTGGCCATGTAGGCAGTGCCACACTGATGATGCATCCCCTCATGTACTTAAAAAATGCACAAACTCAATATAAGTGGCACTAAGTATCATATTTGAAAAGTCACTGGAGTCAGGGGAGATTAAAAGATGCTGGAAACAAGCAAACGTGATACCTATCTTCAAAAAGGGAAGAAGGGCTACGGCTCTGAACTATAGACCTGTTTCCTTGACCAGCATAGTTTGCAAACTTATGGAGAAACTACTAAGGAAACATATCTCTCTTCACTTGGAATCCTTCAACTTTTTGTCAGAGAGGCAACATGGCTTCAGAGAAGGTAGATCAGCAGTAACAAACTTATTAGAATTTTATGATGAGGTAAGCCGAATCTTACAGGAAAGAGAGGGCTGGGCAGATTGCATATTCCTAGACGTCCAGAAAGTGTTTGACACTCTTCCACATGGGAGACTTATACGAAGCTGCAAGCAATGGCTAAAATAGGTGGAAGTGTCTTTGATTGGATAAAAACTTACTTAGAAGGAAGGGAACAGAGGGTTAGAGTAAGACAATCAGTGTCTGAATGGAGAAGAGTTAGTAGTGGAGTTCCACAGGGTTCAGTTTTAGGGCCATTTTTGTTCCTTGTATATGTAAATGACCTATCAGAGTCTGTAAATTCATTCTTGAATATGTTTGCAGATGATGCAAAGATTGTGAAGAAAGTAGGAAACGTGAACAATGGTAGTGAACTTCAGGAAGATCTAAATAGCCTGTATGAGTTGTCAGAAAAGTGGCTAATGAAATTCAATACTTCAAAATGTAAGGTAATGAGAATGGGTACAAGTGCAAGAAGGCCCAAGCTTGACTACTCAGTGGCAGGAGGACAACTTCAAGAGACAGAAAATGAGAGAGATCTAGGAGTAAACATACTGGCAGATTTGTCTCCAAAAATACATATAAATGCCTTCTTATCAAATGTAAGGGTAGCCTTCAGGCACATGGACAAGGAAATGTTCAGAAATATTTATGTAACCTATGTGAGGCCAAAACTTGAATATGCAGCCCCTTTTGGAATCCACAATTGAAAAAGCACATAGCTAAGCTTGAAAAAGTTCAAAGGCATGAACGAAACTGGTGCCAGAAATACGCAAGCTCAGTTATGATGAGAGGCTGAGGGAATTAGACTTACCATCACTCAAAGCTAGAAGATTGAGGGGGGATATGGTGACAGTCTTTAAATTCCTTAATGGTTATGATAGAGTGGATAGGGATCGACATTTTGATATGGCTGGCTCTAGAACTAGAGGTCATAGTTTGAAGCTTCGTGAGAAAACTTGTTTGCAGGATGTAAGGAAGTACTTTTTCAGTGTAAGAGTAGTTGATAATTGGAATTGGCTAAGCGAGGAGGTAGTTAATGCTATCTCAATCCATAGTTTTAAGGACAGGTATGATAAGTATCACTAAGTCTAAAATGGAACCAATCAGGAGACGGGAAGATACGAGTTTTGGGCTCTTTCCCGTAAACACAATTAGGTAATCACAATTAGGTAATCACACTGGTGGAGTGTACAATATATAGGTTTATTACAAATAATGTTCACCAACGTCTATATTGTTTAACCACTGCCTGTTTGGAACCCCCGGGCACATACGGCAACGTTCATGGCCCAATAGGCTGTAGAAGTCGGATGATGTGCATGACCGGGCTCATATTTCATGCATATCAAGATGCAGGACTCGATCACGATCCTGTATATTCAAGTTACACCAACAGACGAGTGATTCCACAATCTTGAACTACCAGCAAGCCACAAGTAAAGTAGCGGCTAAGTGGTAGCATGCATGTGCTGAGATGAATTACTACATTTTTTCAAGATGTTTATACAGATTTGATGATAAAACAAGTATATAATATATTTTTTCAGATAACTAAAGTCTCAGAGAAAAACTTAAGACAGGACAAAGTAATTTTTTTTTACCCGTTACTGACATATGCATGGAATAGATATCAATACAAAGTTTTTTCTTTTTGCTTTCATACTATTTTGTATGCAAGGATTCTGAGATCGCACCTAAATATATAATTGGGTTAAGGGAGTTAATGGCCGTAAAGTTTTAAATATTCAATAGGACAGATGCAAAACAGGGCTTTTTCTGTTTATTTAAGTCTAAGTTTGCAAATTTGTAGCTCTAAAATTGACTTTTGAAACTATTGTTGTTGAAATGAGTGAGGTTACCCCTTGAACAAAGGCAGAAACATTATAAACTAAAAACTAATATATTCTTACTTGTAAAATCCTGCTGCAGAGAGAGAAACTCTGTCAAAATAAGCTGCTTTCACCCAATCTTCCCATGACCCTGTTGGATTCTGAGTCACATATGGCTCAAGTCGCTGAATTATCTTCTCACAGGCATCCTGGGCAAAATCAAAGGATATAACATAAGAATATTTGTTCAAATTATATTCTATGCGCAATTAAGTTTATGCAAATTTTTTGGGGGGGTTCTAATAAGCACCAATATAGTTTCATATGGTTTTCTGTGTTGGGTATCAAATACATACACTTTAAAGATAAAGGTCTGCTAAAAATGTTATGGCCTGCAAATATCTAAAGTTATTGACTCTATACTGTATATCAATTACGCTACAGGACTTACAAATGATTAGTTACCTCAGTAACCTCCATTGAGGCGAGATCATAACTCATCTGTAAAATTAATTTTACAAAGGCTCAAGCTGAATGCTAAATTCCAAACATACAATGGACATCTATTTCTATACTATAATCTCTCCATACAATCCTGTATTACTAGAATTTGAATATTTCAAAGTAAATCCCTTACCTTAACAGCCATTCCATTTAAATCTGAAGAGGAAGAAGCAGCAGAAGGGGAGGTATTTGGAACCTTGTCTGTTGCAGTGTCGGTGATATGTATCTTATGGGTAGGGATCTGTAGTACTCTAGAAGCCACCTGCTCAAAATCAGAGCATTCTTAGAGCAATGTTTAATAACTGTTCTTTATGCATACTGGTCACTCCTGCCAAACTATATACAAGAACTATATTCTTCCTTAGAAGGGGGTGGCTGAGTCAAAGCAAAATACCCTAACTCTTTGTGGGAAGAAAATTAAAATTATACCTTTTTTTTATCTCTGAAATCAATCAGTTGTTCACAGTCATGCTTATTCGTGCCTTATATAGCTAAACAGACCAAGCCAAGGCCAAATCTCTGGTCCAAACCAAGGCTCAGGTTCCCAGTTTTCCTTGGTCCCTTCATGAGGACTTCTTATTCCTAACGAAGTTGCATGCATCTCATCATCTTGGGTATTGAGGCTTCTCCTGTAGAAGGAATTATGCAACCCATCATCTCCTCTATTTCTTTCTTGACCTACCGGCCTACCTCGAGTTTGACTGATTGGCAAATCCCACCAATACATTATTTTCACAATTTTCTTATTGTCCAATCCTAAATCACACACTTTGTCTATGTGCTATCATCTCCATTAAATTTTTCTTCCAAACTCGCATCACTCTTATCCTTACTCATTACAACCAGCTCCTCAATCTCATTTCTCAGATCATCAGGGACTCTTCTTATTACTTCTTATCTGAATTCTCTTTTTATTTGCTGTAAGATATCATCCCTTTCTCATTTCTATTGTGACTACTTTCATTGTTGCTCTGATGAGTTGGCAAGTTGCATCCCTCCCCAGCTGCCGAAGCCTTGTAGCACTCGCCAAGCAGCCCCTTCTCACAGCTACTGTGTGGAGACTTGTAGCTCGCAGACTGGTTTGTGCAATGAGTGCTCCTTCCCTTCCACCTCCACACTGTAATTCTCTTCCACCTTCTGTTTTTCCTAATTTTTATGACCAACGTTCTTTTGAAAAGCTGATGTATCGTCATCTCAGGGCCTAAACCTTCCGTATCTCAAAGTCTTCATTACTTCGACTATTCTTTTAGCCTGTCCTTATTATATATTTTTATCATTCTTTTATTTCTACCCTTTATTTAAGCTTCTAATTTTCCTTTGTCTGAATGTTTTCTTGGTGCCCAGTCCAATGTAGGTAATTTTCTCGCCAGTCCCGGTGTCAGACTTATAAAAAAATAAGCACATAAATGCACACACTTATTTATGTGTTGCTGTGGAAGTATGAATTTCTTTGTTTGGATGGGAAAGACCCACCAAAAAAGCAAGGTAAATGGAATAGCCTAAAAAATTCTGTCAATTTAAATAAGAAAAATGTGTAGAATGATAGTGAAAAAAATATTGTTTACAAACTTATTTCCGGAGAAGGAAATAAGGAAAAGAGAAAAAAATTTTACTTCCAGATTAAGAAAAAAAAAGGAGGGGGGGCTATAAAAGACACAGGACTTCATTAGAGTATTACTGTACACATATACTGATGAGGTGGCTGGTAAGACAGATTTGCATAGTCGTGGCATGAGTAGTGGCAATAACAGAGACTAAATTCATTTAACATATATAGAATGCTACAGACTTTCATAGAGTAATGGACAAGTAGAGATCAGAGAGAAATGACAAAGGTATGCCTTTCCTATTCTGTGAAATGTTTTTGTATAGATCTATCAATACTGCTATAAGAAATGAGTTTAAGGAGTTTATTGTGGCATATGTAAATTTGGGTCGAGAAAGCATTACAAAAGCTTAGTATATAACCTATCAGGTAATAAAAAAAATGAGGTGTAACAGGTATGCATACGGTTAAAGTTTTTAAGTGAAAAATAAAGTGGTGAACAATGTTCATGACAGCAAATTCAAGATATCAATAATGAGCTAATCTCTTGGAGATAAAGAAAGATATAATATTTATCTACATGTATGGAAGATTCTTTTAGGACAGGTCCCTAGAGTATGTGCAGGGATTGTTTTCCTTTGACAAAGAAGGGTTCACCAGATTAGAAATAAGTAATATTCAGTATGAGCAACCTGTTAGGAAAGATTAAGAAAGTTTGCTTAAGATAAATACCTCATCGAGGATGTTCTCCCTGAAAGTAGGTGGCAATGGAAAAAATGAGGAAAAACCCATAAAAATTAATTGTATGAGAGAATTAAGAATCATTTTAGACACTGTCAGGGTGCCATTTTAACAATAATGGTAAAGAGAGGATGCATGAAACTTTTTGTGAGGAATGCAAGAAGACAGATAGCTGTTGCATACAATCTACCAGAATGAACATTTTTAATACCAAAAATAATTGGCTAATTAATGAATCCAAAAGGTCTAAGGATAGAAAAGACAAATACTGGAAAATAATTAAAAGAACAAAAATTGATAGCTAAGGCCGATGAAGAAGTTTCCAAACTCTCCTAGAGCTTTGTTAAAGGGAAAATTAAAGGACAACGAATAAATCCATAAGCTGTAAGGAGCAAATGGAGGTATCAATGAGATAGATGACAATATAGGTGTAGATTTGAACAAGGAGTTTCAATTTGTACTGTGGAAGTGAGAGGACTGAGGACAGTACTTTAAAACGTTGTCACTCAAGCTCCAGAAGTATGCAAGGCATTACTGGATGTGGGTGTTCATATGTGATAAAGGAATGTGATGCATCCGTATCTGCATCACTCTGCATAATATTTGAAATGATGCTGGAATCTAGGGAGATTCCAATATGCTGGAAAAATGCAAGCATATTACCTTTCTTCAAATGAGGGAGATAACACAGGTCCCAGCTACAGGTGAGTTTTACTGACTAATACAATTTGCAACTTTATGAAAACTTACAGGATGAACATAATTGTTCATTCAGATTCTTTTATTCTTTTTATTACTAAACATAATTTTAAAAAGGCATATTTACATCAGCATATTTACTTAAATTTTGATGCGATGAGTCTCATATTGCAAAAAAAGAAGGGATGGGCAAGCTGCATATTTTTAGATTTTCAGCAGTTACTTTATAGCTATATATCAAAGTATGTGATGAAAATGAACTGGTGTTGATTTAATAAAACTGAGTTGGAGGATAGCAGAAGGGTCAATGTAAGACATATAGTGTCAGGTTGAAGGAAAGCTGGCAATGGAGTTTCACATGGCAAGCCACACATCGGTCTGCTAACTGCCTTGACTTTCTCTTGACTGATTTTCTTGCTGCCATCAATAATAAAGCTGGTTTTCACATTAGGTCATCATATCATTGTTTAATTTTTGCTGATGTAAGAATCAATAAAAGTATCACAGATGTATAGTTTTCTCGAAAAAATATTATATTACCTTCAGTCATGGGCAAATTGGATTACCTTCAGTCATGGGCAAATTGGGACTGTCTATTGTCCTGACCATACTAATCTTAACTGGCCTGACGTTTATAAGCAAAACAATGTGATTAAATTATTAATCAGCCTTGTGGTTGCCATCATTTAAAGAGGGTTTCCATCAAGAACACTGAATTTTCGCATTATGGATAAAGCATTTTATAATAATGAATGCTGACGTGCCCATCAGGAGAAACAAGCAGCAGATCTAATTTGGAGAAATTATACTTGACTCAAAACAGTGGCCTACTCTGTGTATGCTGCAGTTGGAAGAGAATATACTGATGGTATCAAAGAGACACTTTCTGGTGTACATCAGCTGCACTAGTTGAACTGTGCTATGTGGTGTTGATATATCTATGCCACCATTACTTAAGCCAGATGGGCTCCTTACTCACTGCTCAAAGGAAAATGCCAGTTGTTTAGATGAAGTAGTTGATAGCAAGCAGAGTGACATGAAAATATGTTTTCTCCAAACTTGTTATCCAGAACGTCTCTACATTTCAATCCCAGGAAGCTAAAAGTCTTTTGTTTGGCTTGAATGCTTATAATTGCAATGATCCCACCGAATTTTTTTTCAAGTACTGATCTTTTGGAACCAAAACTATCAGTAATATATCGAACACTGATCGAGTCTGAATGTTTTCTCTCTTGTTAAAGGATTGGTAATGTGACTGCTTCCCTCAAAGGTTTTACTTAAAATGCATCACTCAATGATTTTTGCCCAAGCACGTTGTCCTATTTCATCTAAAGTCTTTTAGCGACTTCTGGTAGAGCACCTCTATAATTTTACAGAATGTGCTGAACTTTTACTAGATATTCTGGGAATCTGTGTTGCGTATCTATCAATTTCTGCAGATTTGCAAAAATTCATTGGACTTTGTTTAGGAGACTTATATGCTTGGCTTGACTTTAGTGCTGCCTTAGATTGTCTTAATCATGAGGCTTCACTTTTTAACTATGAATCATGAGTGTTGGAGGATCAATTCTTAGTATTACTGAGCAATTTTAAATAAAAGAACCCAAAAGGTGGTTGACATTACAATGAATTCAGGAACATGATCTTAGGTGTCCCCCAGGGTAGTATTCTTGGCATGATGTATGAATAGGTTTGGAAAACAAACCAGTTCCCTATGACGATGATGCTACCTCTATTGCTGTTGTTCTATCCCCAGACATGAGGCTGGCAACTGCTGAGCCTCTGAATTGAGATTTTGCTAAAATTAGTGCTTGATGCACGATGAGGGGCATGAATTTACATGGTAATAATATACAAAATATAATAAGTAGGTTCAGAACTGATCCTCCACATGCCAGTCTCAGGTGATAATATTACCTTGACATTATGTCATGGAGCCTGAGATAATTTTTGAACAACATATTCGTTGTATATATTCCTCCCTTGTACAAAAAAATTGGTATCTCGAGGAAGTCTTTTGAGATTTTTGATGGCAAATCTGTAATAATTAATTATTTTAGTTCTTTTATACTTCAAAGTCTGAAGTGTTGATCCCCAGTTTGATCAGCAACTGCAGGTTCTCATGGTACATTATTGGATACAACATGTATGCAGTTAAATATCGTAATCTTTATTCAAGCACAAACTTGTGGCTTAGATGCACCGGCAGTGAAATTTGCTTGTTGTATAAAATATATCATATTGTTAACATCCCTTTGCACTGGGCTCTACCTGGCTTATGCCGTCTATAGGCATTACCAGATTTACAGTCAACACCAAGAGACCTGCCCTTTTTATGTCAGATTTTATACGAAGTAGTATTCAAGAAGTTATATTCCAGATTCCACTAGGAAGAGTAATGAATTGTCAAGCCATGTTGTTGATTCAATGGAGCTTCAGATGTTTAAGCTAGGCAGCAATACATTTATAATAAGCAGACTGTGATGTTGATTTTTTTAAATTACTGTGAAATATTGCCAGTATTGCAATACTGAGTTGCAAATTTTTATTATTATTTTTTCTGTTTCCTCATTTTCCTTTTCCTCACCAACTTACTTCCCTTGCTGGAGTCATCATGGTCATCATCTTTTAATTTTTTCCATTTTTGCTTGTTTTTTGGTTTATGATAATAATAATAATAATGATGATGATGATAATAATAATAATAATAATAATAATAATAATAATAATAATAATAATAATAATAATAATAATAATAATAACAATTTAATACTTTCATCAAGAAACTGCCATAACATAAAAGAACTAATGAGTAGAAGGAGGAAATATCCAAATTTCTTTTCTTATTATTTTAATGTAAAACTTTAATATTATGTAAGCTTTTAATAATCCCTCGCAATATCAATTCTGAAGATAAATCCTTTACTTCATAAAAAAAATTTAAAATTATAGGGCACTTCCTCCAGTAGGTGCTCTTGGAAGCAAAAACTATGCATTTATATGCTGAATCATAAAAAGTGCAGTGGTTAATTCTAAACTTTCCACTAAATAATGTACAAAATCATTATTTTCTCACCTGTATCATTTTAGTGTGAAGACCTTGCCCCATTTCTATTCCTCCATGACTAAGAAGAACAGATCCATCAGTATAGACGAGAACCAAAGCACCCGCTTGCATAAGGACTCTCGTTGGAAATGACACACCATATTTCAGAGGAACAGTCGAAAGGCCACGTTTCCTGTACCTGTTTTCTCTGAAAAAAAAAATCATAAAAAAATTGCTGCTTGCAAATGGATTCTTTTTTGCTCCCTCATATTTGATAAGTGTGAATACAGATACTATCTATAAGTATCTTATCCACAGAGAATGGAGCTCCACTCTAAGACATTAAATTTGTCAAGAATAGACATGACTTATCACAAGTCTTCCTAGTAACAAATTCAAAGGCAAAACCATACCACAACATGGAAGTTGCAAAGATAATGAGAATGTCACACCTTATACTGCATGACATTAATATCTCAATAGAATTATGACAATAAGTGCAAGGAGGGAGGAGAAAATTGGTCAGTGTGGAGGAAACATAACCTATAACCATATGGAAGCCGCTTGAATCTTTTCAGATGTAAGTTACACTTGCACGTAGATACAGTGCTCCCTCGTTTATCGCGGGGGTTCGGTTCCAGGACCGGCCGTGATAGGTGAAAATCCACGAAGTATGAGCACCATATATACATAGGTATTTTACATTTATTTTTACCTTTACTGTATAAACCCTCCCAGCACTGTTGACAAAAAACCCTTTACTTTATTAATAACAGCGTGAAAGCGTAAATTTATAGGAACATGATAGACAAGCTTACCATGAATGAGATGATGATGATGTGTACATACTCCACACCCAAATACTCCACAGCCAATGACAGCTTTACGGCTGCTTTTTGCGAGAGAAGAACATGGTAATGGAGAGTTGCTGACGCTGTTTCTTCATTTGTGCGAAGACGGTCTTGTAAGGAGTCATGGCATCGTCGATAATATTGCAGAAGTGCACCGAATGAACCATATTATCGTCATGCTCCTGCAACTGTTGTTGGAGTTCTTTTGCCATACTATACATGGCTGCCAGACGTTCAAGTGTAAGGCCAGGTTTTTCGACTTCTTTGTGCGTTTCCTCTGGGTGTTCTTCTTCCTCTTCTTTGCTGGCTGATTTTGTCATTTCCTCCAAGTCTTCATCAGTCAAAGGCTGCGAGTGGCAGTCGGTCAGTTCATTCACGTCTTTGTAAGTCATATCTTTAAAGTCTTCTCCTCCTAGAAATGCAGCCAACTTCACAGCTTTCGCAACTGCTGAGTTATGGACTTCGTCAGGAGCAAATCCCTTGTAGTCATAGATGATTTTGAGCCACAATTTCTTCCAGCTGGCATTGATTGTGGCCGGCTTCATCTCTTTGATAGCATTCTGAATATTTTGAAGGCATGTAGCAATCGTGCAGTTATGCCAGAACGTCTTCAGTGCAAATTCTTTGTCCGCATCCATGGAGTCAACCAGGTTCGCCAGGGCATTTCGTGTGTAGAGGGCCTTTGAACGCACAAATCACACCTTAATCCATAGGCTGCATCAGTGATGTCGTATTCGGTGGCAGGAACTCTACTTGAACACCGTCATATTGGAGATCAGTTTGCGTGGCCACCAGCATTATCCATCAAAAGATGGACTTTAAATTCAAGGCCCTTTTCTGCAAGATAAACTTTGACCTGAGGGATAAAGCATTCATGAAATCAGTCCGATGTGAGGCTTTTCGTGATCCAGGCCTAAAGGTTATGCATCCAATACACTGGCAGCAGTTTCTTGTTTTTGTTCTTTAAAGCCCTAGGGTTTTTAGACTTGTAGATAAGCCCGGGCTCTAAACATGAAGTATGCAGCATTCCCACACATGACGAGGGTAACGTGGTCTTTGTGCGCTTTAAATCCCAGGGCATTAGCTTCTTCCTTGAAGAGATAAGTGCGAGACGGCATTCTCTTCCGAATTAACCCAGTCTCATCCATGTTAAATACTTGCTCAGGAGCACATTCACCCTCAGCGATAATTTTCATGAAGTCATTCTTTACATATTCTTCAGCTGCAGCTGTATCTGCAGAGGCAGCTTTGCCATGCACCGAAACGCTCTTTAGGCCATATCGTATTTGAAATTTGGTGAACCATCCCTTGCTTGCAACAAACGATCGTGTCCTTGGTGGAGAATCACTGGAGGGTCCTGGTTGTGGGTCGTCGATATCTTCTTCTCTCTCTCCTCCTCATGGTCACCACTGTTGTCATCAGGTTCATTTGCAGCGAATGTCTCGTACAGCTTCTTCGCCTTTGTTTGTATGATATTGGTGTCTAAGGTGATGTTCTTCTTCCTGCAATCAGCAATCCACAGGTCCAAAGCACATTCCATCCGCACTATTATCTTATTGCAAGGGGTTACGACCCTCTTCGCTGTTTTACTAAAAGTAATAATTGCTGTTTTCCTGATATTTGCCTCATCCTTTTTGATGTATCAAACAGTAGAGTCGTTGATGCCGAAATGGCGACCAACATCCGCTAAGCTTCTCCCTTACTTCAGCATATCTAACAGTTTTACCTTTTCTGTTATGGTCAACATCTTCCTTTGCCACTTAGGCTTACTACCAGAAGCCTTAGAAGATGAAGGATGCTTGGTAGGCATTGCAGAGGTTGAAATACAAAAGTTTCACAAAATCACAAGCACAATGTATTAAGAAGCACAACGCGAATGGCGCACACGTGAGTAGACTGAACGGGTGAGGCAAGACAATGGAAGATGCTGGATGAATGAAGCTTCAATCAAAGAGCCAATCAGACCCCATGATACAGAACATACAGAAAAACAATTCTGTGATTCGTCGTCTCCCACCCATCAGCCAATAGCATCCCATGTGCTATCTCACGTAGGTGCGACCCTTTGCGTTTTCCAAGACGCCAATACAGTGTATACTATCGTACAGTATTTTACATGGTGCAATGCTGTACGTTACATGTTTGTTTATGTTTTTTACTACTTTTACTGTTTTATTATTCTTAGACTAGGAAATACTTTTTTTTATCTATAAAATAATGAAAATACTGGAAATTTTAATGTGTAATAGCTCATGTAGGTGCGACCCTATTCGTTTCTGAAACGCCAATACCGGTATCGTATTTTACATGGTGCAATACTGTGAGTTACATAGACAGATTTATGTTTTTTACTATTTTTTACTGTTTTAAAATTCTTTGGCTGGGAAATACTTTTTTGTATCAATAAAATAATGAAAATACTGGAAATTTTAATATGTACTATCTTACGTAGGTGTGACCCTCTGCGTTTTCCGAAATGTGATACCAGTATCGTACTTTCTATGATGCAGAGTTACATGTTTAATTCATGCTTTTTACTATTTTTCACTGTTTTTTTTATTCTAATGCTGGGAAATACTTTTTTTATCAATAAAATAATGAAATTTTTTTTTCAATAAAATAATGAAAATAATGAAAATATTAATATTTCAACATATCGTGGATTCTCGCATATACCCAGAAAAAAAAAGCTCGCCAAAAACAACTGCGATGCAATAACTTCGCAAATGGTGAACCGCGATATAGCGAGGGAACACTGTATACTCTTTACTCACAGTGAGATTGAGAAAGAATGCGTAACCATCAATGTAAACCATAATACTGAAGTATATTGATCACCTTCTGCTAACAAGATTCGTGATTCTTGGCAAAGAGGAAGCGGCAGAGCTCAAACTCACCTCAGACTCAACAAAGGAAACAAATATTGAGGATTGACAAAAGCAGGCCAACTCTCCCATTTTCATGTTAGAGGTAAAGCCAGAATAAAAACAAGTATTACCACAGCAATGACCATCTATGGCCTATATGCAAAGGCAATGCTTTAAGTGGCCTCTCGCCAATTTCAATAAATTATGAGGATAGAGAGCAAACAAAGGAAACCTAATTAATGAAAATATATCAGACGAAACACTGTCGTCAGAGTTACACCCTATATTATTAAGAAAAGCTAGGAACACTCACTCATTCACAATCATTTGTTTCACCCAACTAATAAGCACACCCTAATTGCAATGTATTACCTATGTTAAGCAAAAGGTGGCAGCCAGAATAGCATTAAGTTACTTTAGAACATCAATAATAAAGCTCTGAATGTTCAGGGCAGTATCTGCATTGTGCTTTCATGAAACGTTATTTGTTGGATAATTATTAAGAATAAAAAGTACTCAGTACATTGCAGATTTCACACCAGCAAGAAATTAGATTAAAGTTTAAGAGGATCCTATATTTATATCTTAATACAATCTTAAATCTTGATAAGTAAGTTCTCTATTTTCTGGATAACCCCTTAAGTAATGTCCATTGTAATATGTTTCTATATGCATAGAATGAAAAATATCTTTTCCTTTGTTCTTATGCAGTCCGTCAGCTCCAAGTCACCCAGTTTCCTGTTCAAAGTACAGTACATAAAATAGGTAGTATCTTTGTGAATCCTAGGTATATGGGATGCTGATATGTAACACTGCAGAATGTAGAATGGAGATTTTTGTTGGTCTTCAAACAAAAGGAATGTGTATCTCATAAAAGTCTTCTTATCTCAGAGGAGAGCAGCCTACAGTTTGGTTTACCTCAAAGAATATATAATTTGTATGCCAAGATTTGTATCAATTTCTTAACTCTGATATTTCATTGACTAACTTTTACAATTGAGGATATTCTTCAGAAAGAGTACACTGAGATCTAATAAATGCTTGTCATTCATCAAAGCTCCTTATTCTTATTTTCTTTTTCAATCTTAGTCCAAACATAAAATTGACACATTATTGAAAGAATTAAATAGTTTTGTTTTTGTAAAATGAAACAGACATGAAAAATTAATATTCCTTATAAAGGTTACTGTTTATATTGATAGATATAGAATAAATATGTTGTTTTATTACCTTGATATATTTCTATTTTTCTCCCAGTAGAAATAGATATAAAATATATAAAAAAAACAAAACACTAAATTCTGTAGAACCCCCAAGATGATATAAAAAAGAAGAGATTGTATGGAAAAAGTTACACAGTAAATCATCTAGTTCCATCATACACCCAACTATTTTTATTCAGCCTTAAAAAATGCTACACACAACTATTAGTAGCTAATAAAAAATATTGGCTCATATATATATATATATATATATATATATATATATATATATATATATATATATATATATATATATATATATATATATATATATATATATATAAAATGACTAGTATTAACTCTGAAACATAGTAGCTGATGAGGATTTTGAAAAATGCTCAGGATTCAATGATACGGATATGGAAACAAAAAAATCATAGCATTATGGTCACGTAGTGCAAGGAAAGTAGAAGTGATACATTTTGGTGTGTTTGTGTATATGGAAAGCAATGTCTCTATATTACCAAAAATCCTTTATAATGACTAGCCTAGATGCATATTAAAATACAGACAGTTCTTATTAGCATGAATGTAACTATACAGCAGAGAAGGTAGATCAACAGTAACAAAATTATTAGAATTTTATGATGAGGTAAGTCGAATCTTACAGGAAAAAGAAAGCTGGGCAGATTGCATATTCCTAGACTTCCAGAAAGCATTTGACACTGTTCCACATGGGAGACTTGTTAGGAAGCTGCAAGCAATGGCTAGAATAAGTGGAAATGTCTTGGAATTGATAAAAACTTACTTAGAAGGAAGGGGACAGAGGGTTAGAGTAAGACACTCAGTGTCTGAATGGAGAAGAGTTAGTAGTGGAGTTCCACAGAGCTCAGTTTTAGGGTCACTTTTGTTCCTTATATATGTAAATGACCTACCAGAGTCTGTAAATTCATTCATGAGTATGTTTGCAGATGATGCAAAGATTGTGAAGAAAGTAAGAAACGAGAACAATGGTAGAGAACTTCAGGACGATCTAAATAATCTCCATGAGTGGTCAGAAAAGTGGCAAATGAAATTCAATACTTCAAAATGTAAGGTAATGAGAATGGGTACAAGTGCAAGAAGGCCCAAGCTTGACTACTCGGTGACAGGAGTACAACTTCAAGAGACAGAAAATGAGAGAGATCTAGGAGTAAACATACTGGCATATTTGTTTCCAGAAATACATATAAATGGCATAGTAAGGACAGCATATGCTTTCTTATCAAATGTAAGGGCAGCCTTCAGGCTCATGGACAAGGAAATGTTCAGAAATATTTATGAAACCTATGTGAGGCCAAATCTTAAATATGCAGCCCCCTTTTGGAATCCGCAGTTGAAAAATCACGTAGCTATGCTTGAAAAACTTCAAAGACATGCCACGAAACTGGTGCCAGAAATACGCAACCTCAGTTATGATGAGAGGCTGATTACTTAGACTTACCATCACTCGAAGCTAGAAGATTGAGGGGGGATATGGTGACAGTCTTTAAATTCCTTAATGATTATGATAGAGTGGATAGGGATCGATATTTAGATATGGCTGGCTCTAGAACTAGAGGTCAAAGTTTGAAGCTTCGTAAGAAAACTTCTTTGCAGGATGCAAGGAAATACTTTTTCAGTGTAAGAGTAGTTGATAATTGGAATTGGCCAAGCGAGGAGGTAGTCAATGCTAACTCAATCCATAGTTTTAAGGACAGGTATGATAAGTATCACTAAATAGAAAATGAAACCGATCAGGAGACGGGAAGATACGAGTTTTGAGCTCTTTCCCGTAAGCACAATTAGGTACTCACAGCACCAAAATAATTACTAAAAATTCCCAACCATATATTTTTTCCATTGTTAAATACGCACATTAAGAATCTTACCTATTAAAACGTTCAATGTCAGCTTTACGCTCACTGTAATTTGCTTGCTCAATGACTTCATCCCAACACTGATGGACTGTACATGTATCAACAGATTGATTATAATGGGTAAAGTCGCCAGTGTGGTAAAGATTTTTCTCTCGAATCTGCAAAAATAAAAGAATTTTGATTGATATTTCTGAATAAGCAACCTTTTGATTATAGTTGACATGGGTACAATAAACCTTTTGATTATATATCAACCCAGATAAATGATTCACTGAAAAGATTAACTAAGTAACTAAAGTAGTACTCATAAGAAGATAAAGAAATTATGTGTGAGGTTTATAAACCTTTTTTTGTGTTCTATGAGACTCAGACTCCAAGATGAAACCTTTTCTGTCTCTACCCCCCCCCCCCACTAAATGGTCAGGGCAGGAGTGGTAGAGGAATGGCAGGGGGTTGTGGGAGGGAAAGCAGCTCTTAGGAGCCTAAAACAGAATGTCAGAGACCTTGTGACTCTCGTAACAAACATGGAGGATAAAATTCATAATATAGATATAGAAATGAAAGAAGGCTTTGAAAGCAAGTTACAAGAAAATGAAACACTTAGAGAGATAATAAGAAACTTTGAGGAAAATAACAAGGCACAAGGGGAAGCAAGAAAATAACTAGAAATACAAAGAAATAAGCTGGAAGGGGAAAAGAATGAACTAGAAATCAGAATATCTAAATAAAAAGATAACAACAAAGAGTTGAGTGACAGCCTGAATGAATTATATGTTAATTCACTGTTCTCTTCTGAGAGAGACTAAATTTCATCTTAGTATCTCCAGATAGAGGAAAACATTGAACAGTTTAGAAAAGACTTTCAGGAGCTGAATATGGAACATGGGGACATTGCAAGATACTTTGCAGATGCAGTACAGCGAAATGTGGCAGTACAAAAGGCAATGAGGGAGGTGGCACTGGAAAATGTATATAGGGTTGACTACAAAGAAATAGTAATAGAACAAATGGGAGATGTTGGTATAGAAATGGGTAAGCCAATGATCAAAAAGGCACTTAATAAAGAAAAGTCGGTGATAATCCCAGGCTTTAAATCCCAGGAGTCAATATGGCCAGGGAGACTTGAACATGATAAAGCTAGGGTTTTAGACCTGATAAAGAAGCTTGGAGTAGTATGTGGTCCAAAAAATATTGTGAACATTCACAGAATTGGTAAATATTCTAGGGAAGGAGAGGCAAGAACAATGAAAGTAACCTTCGAGCAAAGGGACAAAGGTAGAGAAGTATTGCTGAGGGCAAAAACCCTAAAGACCTTCAAGAATTCAGAAGTGTTCATTACATCATATAGAACACAGGAAGAGATGGAAAGGATCAAAAGTTTGTTGCAAGAAGCTTGAAAGTTAAATGAGGAAAGGAATGGAGAAGAGAAGAATATTTTGGTTTCTGAGTTCTTCCAGCCCAAGGGGAGATAAAGAAGATAATGCTAGGAGATCAGGGAGTGCAGCCTCATAAAGACTACTGTACACAAACACTGATTGGGTAGCTGTTCAGGAAGTAGAATTAAAGGAGAGGATATTTATAACAGTAAGGCAGCTATAGTAAATGTTACAGAGACTAAGTTAAGTGAGGACATAATCAGAGTCACAGTTTTTCTAAGAGCTACAGTATATTGAGGGTTGAAAGATATGGGAGGACAGGTGGAGGGATAGCACTGCTCACAAAAGAAACTGCTTCAAGATGAAGACATAAGCTTTGCTATAGAATATGAGTTCAAGGAATACCTTATTGCTCACATAAATACTGGGACAGACAACATTAAAATAACTATTGTATATAACCCACTAAGGACTCAACATAGGCTAGAGGTTTATGAGGAAAATCAGATAGGTACTATCAAAGTCAATCTCAGTTGTAAAACATAACACATGAGAGAAAGTGAAGGATTTTGATTATGGGAGATTTTAATTAGAGAGAGATAGAGTAGACAAATCTTAACCCACACAGTGGGGAGGACTTATTTGAGGCAAGATTACTAGCTTGCATACAAGGTAAATTTCTACATTAACATGTACTGGAACCGAGGGCCAGGGGTGGGGATGAGCCAGCACTGCTTGATCTAGTATTTACAGATAATGTGTTGGATATTGATGATATTGAGTATGAAGCACCAAGTGGAAAAAGTGACCACTTGTTGTTGTTGAGGGAATATATCATCCAAGATGTTCTGCCTGAAAGTAGGAGCACTGAGAAGGGCAAGAGGAGGAACTATCCAAAAAGAGATTACAACAAAATTGATGATCCTTTTAGTGATATTGGCTGGAGGACCTTATTTAACAACATACCTGTACAATAAATGTACAAAATCTTTTGTGAGGAATATGGAAAGATAGTCACTTGCTGCATGCCTTCCACCAAAATAGGAATTATTTATACCAGAGAGAAATAGTTCAATAATGAGTGTAAGAAACATAAAAGAGCAAGATATGATCACCTAAGTAAAAGAAGAGAGGCAGAGAGAGATTACTAAAGGATATTACCAAGAAGGCTAAAGAAAATCCCAAACTTTTTCACAGCTTTATCAGAGAAAACCTGAAGGTCAAAGAATAGACTTTAACGTTAAAGATAGCATATGGAAGTATGGCTGATATGGATGAAGAGATCTGCAAATAATTGAATAAAAGAGTTTCAGTCAGAATTTAAAGTATCATGGGCCGGTATATTTTTTCAGTCACAGAGGTCTGCAAAGCGCTGATGGAGTTAGATGCCCATAAAGCTACAAGTCCTGATGATATATCCCCTTACATACTTAACAAATCGCTAAGCCTATATTGGTGGTGCTATGCATTATATTTAAAGTCCCTTGAATATGAGGAGATAATAAGATGCTGGAAACAAGGATACGTGATACCCATCTTCAAAAAGGGTAGAAGGTATACAACTCTAAACAATTGGCCTGTTTCCTTGACCATCATAGTTTGCAAAGTTACGGAGAAACTACTAAGAAAACATCCCTCTTCATTTGGAATCCTTCATTTTTTTTCAGTGAGACAATATGGCTTCAGAGAAGGCGGATCAACAGTAACAAACATATTAGAATACTATGATGAGGTAACCCGAATTTTATAGAAAAGAGAGAGCTGGACAGACTTCATATTTCTAAATTTTTAGAAAGTATTTGATACAATTTCAAATGGTAGACTTATTCAGAAGCTACAGGTAATGGCGAGAATAAGTGGAAATGTCTTGGAATGGATAAAAACTTACACTGAAGGAAGGGAACAGAGGGTTGCACTGAGTGTCTGAATGGAGAATGGTTAGTAGCGAGATTCCACAGGGTTAAGTTTTATGGCCACTTTTGTTCCTTGTATAGTAAATGACCTACCATATTCTGTATATTC
Organism: Halocaridina rubra; assembly: GCA_037179515.1. Lineage (NCBI taxonomy): Eukaryota > Metazoa > Arthropoda > Malacostraca > Decapoda > Atyidae > Halocaridina > Halocaridina rubra. The sequence goes on along the minus strand of JAXCGZ010020903.1, from coordinate 99,321 downwards.
ACTCTTGAATGTGTTTGCAGATGATGCAAAGATTGTGAAGAAAGTAAGAGACGAGAACAATGGTAGAGAACTTCAGGAAGACCTATATAGCCTGCAAGTGTAATAATGAAAGTGCTTAATGAAATTCAATATTTCAAAATGTAAGGTAATGAGATTGAGTAATAGTGAGAGAAGGCCCAAGCTTGGATATTCAATAGTAGGAGCAGAACTTCAAGAGACGGAAAATGAGAGAGATCTAAGAGTAAACATATTGGCATACTTGTCTCAGGAAATGCATATAAATGGCGCAGTAAGGACAACACATACTTTCTTAGCAAAAGTAAGGGTAGTCTTTAGAAAAATGGACAAAGTAATGTTCATAAAAATTTATGTAACATATGTGACGCCAAATCTTGACTATGCAGCCCCTTTTGGAATCCACACTTGAAAGAGCATATTAATAAGCTGGAAAAAGTTCAAAGACATGCCGCAAAACTGGTGTCAGAAATAGGCAATATCATTTATGACGAGAGGCTGTGGGAATGAAACTTACCATTACTCGAAACTAGGAGAATGAGGGGGGATATGGTGACGGTATTTAAATTCCTTCATGAGTTTGACAGAGTGGATAGAGATCGGTATTTTGATATGGGTGGCTCTAGTTCGAACTAGAGGCCATAATTTGAAGCTTCATAAGAAAACTTCTTTGTAGGATGTAAGGAAGAACCTTTTAGTGTAAGAATAGTTGATGGTTGGAATTCGCTAAGCGAGGAGGTAGTTAATGCTCACTCAATTCATTGTTATGATGACAAATATTATAAGTATCACTGACTATAAAAATGGAACCAACCAGGAGATGGGGAGGTGCAAGCATATGGCTTTTTCCCGTAAACACAAATAGGTAATTACAATATATAGCACACAAATTAGAGAAAAAAAGTATTAGTAGAGAACGCTAAGATATATGTGTAGTGGATGTACTCTCAAAATGGTTTTATAGAAAAACTGAATATAATGATCTGGATAGGGAATACACAATATATACATTCACATCTGGCGATAACAGCCATTTTGATATTTACCCTACGGCCTCAAAGGTATAAGTAGAACATGGAAATCATAACAGTTTTCTCCTTTGGTATCAGTTAAATTTTATGTTCATTGTAGGCTGAAGCGACTTCATCTAGGTTGAGTCATGGGAAATAAGTATGGTATATATTATGCTTCTCTCTTTCCTAGAAGCTGATAAAGATGCAACATAACAGCCAATTTTCAGCAGCAGCTGAAGGTAGTACTGCCTCTCCACACTCACCTGCCTCACCACACTCTCCTGTCTCTCCAGCTTCCTCCTCCCAATAAGCCTGTGAGAATATAGCAAGGACTCATGGCAAGAGGACAGATATTCAAAAGAAAGACACAAAGCCAGTGGAGTTTGGAGAACAGTATCAGAAGCAAAGGAATATAGTGGTAGTGGAGAGATAGATTTTTAGCCAGAGAACATCAAAATCAGGAGATTCAAGGAAATTCAAGGTCCATGAGCCTTGCAATAGGATTGTTAGTGAGAGATTTGAAATAGGACAGTGGGAACATGGCTAGACAGCTGGGTTTCAGAGAGAAGGAGGGGGTTAGGGAGGGAAGTACACAAGTGCTGTTCCACAAACGAAAGATTAGAGTGCACGTTGCGAATGTTAGAATAGTGAAGTGAAAAAGAAGGCAGATCTATCTGGAGGTGCAAGGTTAAGGGCAGGCACGTCTACCCTCAAGCCAGTAGTGGAGTCAAGAAGATCCCCAGAGATTCTTGGCACCCCTCTATGCTGGGTACTGGGGGCCATAAACTGTCGACCTTCCATAAATATAGCAAATACGAGGAGGGAGTGTTGTGCCTTGTCTAATGTAATAGGATAGCAAGAGATGTGTAATGAATATGCCAGAATATTCGGTGTAGATGTAGGCATAATGAAAGAAGCGTCCCAAAGGAAGACTTAACCCGGAGCTGTCTGGATAAGTCCTAGTTAAAACCGTAAAACCTTCAGTCGTAGTATTTTAATGGGCGGCTGGTACCATGGCCAACCTACAGAGCACTTAGAAAGGTTTAAATATAAACAGCAGATACTCAAAGATTTCACCCTCCACCGAGTGTCTGATGAGACCCATTGGAGGGTGAAACTTTTGAGCATCTGATGTTTATATTTAAACCTATCTAAGTGTGGATTGATCTATATATATATATATATATATATATATATATATATATATATATATATATATATATATATATATATTATATATATATATACAATTGAACCTCCACAAACAAATGCCCCCAACCCCGAAGAAATTGACTTACGAACACAGTTTTTGAACAAATTTTGAATCGACCCATAAACAATCCTCGAGATACAAGCGCACATACACACATACATTTGCCAGAATATTCGGTGTAGATGTAGGCATAATGAAAGAAGCGTCCTGAAGGAAGACTTAGCCCGGAGCTGTGTGGATAAGTCCTAGTTAAAACCGTAAAACCTTCAGTCGTAGTATTTTAATGGGCGGCTGTTACCATGGCCAACCTACAGAGTACTCAGAAAGGTTTAAATATAAACAGCAGATACTCAAAGTTTTCACCCTCCACCGAGTGTCTGATGAGACCCATTGGAGGGTGAAACTTTTGAGCATCTGATGTTTATATTTAAACCTATCTAAGTGTGGATTGATCTATATATATATATATATATATATATATATATATATATATATATATATATATATATATATATATATATATATATATATATATATATATATATATATATATATATATATATATATATATATATATATATATATATATATATATATATATAATTGAACCTCCACAAACAAACGCCCCCAACCCCGAAGAAATTGACTTACGAACACAGTTTTCGAACAAATTTTGAATCGACCCATAAACAATCCTCGAGATACGAGCGCACATACACACATACATTTACCAGGGTGACCACGTGTATGTTCTCAGTGGTGTCCGCACTGTGAAGATCGTTCATTGTTCTTTTTTTGTAAATATCCAGATTTTTATTATGTTTACTTTAAATTAGCCCTCATTATGGCTCCTAAGACAAAGAAAATTGTCGTTGATAGTGAAGTTAAAAAGCCTTAGCGTATTGGTGCTACTTTGGCTTGCTATGTACGTGTCATGAATCTACTTTGGTATGCGATCTACACTTTATATTGTGATCTCCAACAAGAAAGCTAGTTTGTTACCTAACCTAACCTAACATAACATCCCAAAATAAAATGTGTACATTGTAGATACTTTTTCCTTGTAGATAACAAGCCAATTACAATGTAGATATTTTTTCCTTGTAGATAACAAACCAAAGTAGCACCTACGTAATACTGTGGAAACGAAGAAGGAAATAATAGCTAAACATGAGAATGGTATTCATGTTTCTGATCTCACCATGCAGTATGACATGGCAAAATCGACCATCTGTACTATTTTAAAGACTGAAGATGCCTTAAAGGCGGCTAACGTGGCTAAAGGAATGATGATATGTTAATGAAGCATAGGTCTCAAGTTAAGGAGGAGGTAGAAAAATTATTGCTCGTTTGGCTAAATGAAAGAGAACTTTCTGGAGGTAGTGTTAGCGAGGCTTTAATATGCATGAAGGCTCTGCAGTTACACCATGATTTAGTAGCGAACACTCCGAGTGCTAATGGTGTTAAAATTGATGAATTTAAAGCAAGTAGAGGCTGGTTTGAAAAATTTCGTCAACAAACTGTAATTCATAGTGTTGTTAAGCAGGGAGAGGTGGTTAGTTTGGACCAAAAGGCAGTGGATGCCTATGTGCTGTAATTCGCTAAATTTATCGAAAGTGAAGGTTAAGTCTCTCAGCTAGTTTCTAATTGTGATGAAATAGGACTGTTTTGGAAAAAATGTCTGGAAGGACCTACATAACCCAAGAGGAGAAGTCACTGCCTAGCCACAAACCAATGAAGAACAGGTTTATACTTTTATTGTGCAGTAATGCAAGTGGGAATGGCAAGATTAAGCCTCTTTTAATTTACCACTTTGAAAATCCGAACGTTTTTAAGTGCAATAATGTTTAGAAGGCTAGAGTTCTGGTAACACGGAGGTCGAATAGTAAGGCTTTAGTAACACATATCCTATTCATAGAGATAAAGTGGTGGAGATTGAAAGATGCAGAGCTGAGAGCTATGTTTAAGGGAAGAGTGTTAGAAGCGATAAAGTTGCATGGAGATGTACAAGAATGGTGGACAGAGAATAGTAAGGTAATTTTGAGGGTTGGTGAGGAGGTACTTGGAAAGTCATCAGGAAGGAAACCCCCAAATGATAATGAGTCATGGTGGTGGAATGAGGAAGTGAAAGAATGGGTGAAGAACAAGAAAGAAGCTAAGAAAAAGGCAGATTTATCAGGCCTGGAGCAGGATAAAGAAGAGTACAAGCAGGCAAAGAAGGAGGCAAGGAGAGCAGTAGCAAAAGCAACGGCAGAGAAATTGAATGAAGTCTATGAAGAGCTAGAAACACCAGAAGGAGAGAAGAAAATATGGCGTATTGCCAAGGCCCGAGATGCTGCAACCAAGGATTTGACCCAAGTAAGACAAATAAAGGATAACTATTGAGTAGTTCTAGCAGAATAGGATAAAATAAAAAGCAGATGGGAAACTTATTTTGTAGGATTACTAAATGAAGAGAACCTAAGAGCAGTATTTGAAGATGGACTTCCAAATGAAGCAGTTACAACAACAGTGGCTAGAAGAGATAAAGAGCGGGTAGTAAGGAAAATGAAAAATGAAAAGGCAGCAGGACCTGATAAGATGCCAGTGGAGGTATGGAAGAGTCTTGGAGAGGAAGGCATAGATATATTGTGGGACTTAATGCAAAAGATCTTTAGTCAGGAAAAGATGCCAGAGGAGTGGAGAGGAAGGTTAATCATCCCAATCTATAAAGGGAAGGGAGATATTCAGGAGTGTGGAAACTATAGAGGTATAAAGTTGTTAAGTCATACTATGAAGATATGGGAGAACATCATAGAGAGGAGACTCAGAGAGATAACGACAATTGGGGATGAACAGTTTGGCTTCATGCCTGGAAGAGGGACAGTGGATGCCATATTTGCCTTGAGATAAATGATGGAAAAGCATTGACAGAAACAGAACTGCATATGGTCTTTATTGACCTGGAAAAGGCATATGATCGAGTAGCACATCAAGAGGTGTGGAGGTGTATTAGAGAAAAGGGAGTCCCCGAGAAATATGTAAGGATCATCCAAGATATGTATGAGAATGCAGAGGCAAATGTTAAGAGCAGTGTGGGCCTGACGAAAAGTCTCTCAGTAAATGTTGGTCTGCATCAAGGGTCTGCTTTGAGTCCATATCTATTTGACCTGGTCTTGGATGTAGTAACCCAGGGTATCAGAGATCAGTCTCCATGGTGTATGCTCTTTGCAGATGACATTGTACTGTGTAGCAACAGACGAGAGGTAGTGGAGGAGAAGCTTGAGGAGTGGAGAAGAGTGATGGAGGATAGAGGACTGAAAATCAGCAGGAAAAAGACAGAGTACTTGAGATTGAGAGATGATGAGGATGGGGAGGTCAATTTGCAGGGGAAGGTGTTGAAAAAGAGTTGATAAGTTCAAGTATTTGGGATCAACAGTAGCAGAGGATGGTGACCTAGAGTCAGAAATAACTCACAGACTACAAGCAGGATGGAAGAACTGGAAGAAAGTGTCTGGGGTGCTGTGCGACAGGAGAATAGGGATTAAGTTGAGGGGTAAAGTGCATAAGACAGTTGTGAGACCTGCGATGATGTATGGAGCAGAGACATGGGCAATAAAGAAGAGACAAGAGAAAAACTGGATGTGGCAGAGATGAGGATGTTGAGATGGATGTGTGGGGAGACAAGAAGCAAGAAGATCAGAAACGAGGTAATTAGAGGTACCTCAAAACTTAGAGAAATATCAGATAAGATACAAGAAAGTAGACTAAGATGGTATGGTCATGTCGTTAGGAGGGATGAACAGTATGTTGGGAGGAGGGTGATGGAAAAGGATATACAGGGTAGAAGAAGGAGAGGGAGACCAAAGCATAGGTGGATGGATTGCATCAGTGACGACCTGAGGTCTAAATGTTTGTTGGGTGATGAGGTATGGGACCGAAACAAATGGAGAAAACTGGCCAGAAACATCGACCCCACATAAAAGTGGGAAAAGATGTAGACGAAGAAAAAGAAGATCCTCTTCATATAATGGCTGACTGAAGTTTCCGGTGCAGCGACTGCTTCTTCCCATCTACATCCAGACTCTGGAACTCTCTCCCTCCTTCTATGTTTCCAAATTCTTATTTATTGTAATGGATAATGCTCCTGCCTATCCTCCAGGTTTGGAAGAAGACAATGACACGGATTTGACCCTGCATGTATTCTGGAGAGACCACTTTAGTATCTTCCACTGCATAGGCTTCATTGCTGGAGGAAACTTTGGCCTGCTTGTGTGGCTGATAAATATTTCGAGGGTTTCAAGTAGGAAACAGCTATCAATATAGTGAAGGAGATTGTGGCCACGGGCAAAAGTTTGGGCTTGGAGGTCATTCATCGAGGAGGATGTGAAGGAGCTGGTGGAGGACCACAAACAAGAACTCACCACTTAAGAATTGATCGAGTTGCAAATGTGAACTGGTGAGGACCATCCAAGAGGAGCAATCAGTAGAAGAGGAGGATAAGATGGAAAAGGTTTGAAGTGATATATTAAAAGAAATATTTAGTAACTGGAGGGATGTGTAGGCTTTCAATGAGAGTCATCACAGGATAAAACTGTGACCAACAGAGCAGTGAACATTTTAAATGGCAATGTAATGTCCCATTTCAGAAAAATTTATCAACAAGAAAAATATATTTTTCTCTGGAATGTTATCTTCTGCCAATACCAGCCAGAGAACCACTTTAAAATAGAGAACATACAATGAGAGAGAAAACACCAGAAATCTTTCCTTCGAAGGAGTAACCTCCTCCTCCTCCTCCTTCCCCTTCACCACCATCCACGTGTGCCAGCAACTATCAACCACAAAGGTAAATACCATGCTTTATTTTAGTACAGCAGACTGCTGTACTCTAGTCTTCTACAATTAAGTTATTTTCAGTTCCATTATATATTTTTGTCACATACAAACACGTAAAAAAATAAAAAGGTATATTTCTGGGGCTGGGAAATGGAGTAATTGTTTCCAGTTATTAACACTTCGACTTATGAATGGAGTTAAGGAACTGATTAAGTTCGTGACAAGAGGTACCACTGTGTATATATATATATATATATATATATATATATATATATATATATATATATATATATATATATGTGTATATATATATATATATATATATATATATATATATATATATATATATATATATATATATATATATATATATATATATATATATATATATATATATATATATATATATATATATATATATATATATATATATATATATATATATATGTATATATATATATATATATATATATATATATATATATATATATATATATATATATATATATATATATATATATATATATATATATATATATATATATATATATATATATATATATATATATATATATATATATATATATATATATATATATATATATATATATATATATATATATATATATATATATATATATATATATATATATATATATATATATATATATATATATATATATATATATATATATATATATATATATATATATATATATATATATATATATATATATATATACACATTAAACCCCTCGCTATATCACGGTTCACCTATCACGAATTTAGTGCATCGTGGTTTTTTGGTGATTTTTTTCTTGGTATATGCGAAAATATTAAACAAATATAAATTTTCAGTATTTTCATTATTTTATTGAAATTTTATCTTTATTATTTTATTGATTAAAAAATGTATTCCCAAGCGTAAGAATAATAAAACAGTAAGAAATAGTAAAAAAAACATAAATTTGAACTAACTCTGCACCATAGAAAGTACGATACCGGTATCAGCGTTTCGGAAAATGCAAAGGGTCGCACCTACGTGAACAAGCATATATTAAAATTTCCAGTAGTTTCATTATTTTATTGATTAAAAAAAACGTATATCTTATCCTAAGAATAATAAAACAGTAAAAAATAGTAAAAAACATAAATACTCACAGTATTGCACCATGTAAAATACAATACCGGTATCAGTGTTTTGGAAAACGAAAAGGGTCGCACCTACGTGAGCTAGTACATATTGAAATTTTCATTATTTTATTGATAAAAAAAGTATTTCCTAGCCTAAGAGTAATAAAACAGTAAAAAATAGTAAAAAACATAAATTTAAACATATACACTATGTGAAATACTGTACGATAGCATACACTGCATTGGCGTCTTGGAAAATGCAAAGGCTCGCACCTATGAGATATAGTTCATGGAATGCTATTGGCTGAAAGGGTGAGAGATGACAAATTACAGAATTGTTTTTCTGTATGTTCTGTATGATGGGGTCTGATTAGCTTTATGATTGAAGCTTGGTTCTCCCACCATCTTCCATTGTCTCGCCTCACTCGTTCAGTCTAACTCACATGTGCGCCATTCACGTTGTGCTTATTAATAGGTTATGCTTCAGGGGTTCTTTTGATAACAGTCTTCTATGCCTCAACAGACTCCTCTTTAATATCAAGCGGCTCCTGCAGATCTTCTTTAACGTCTGATTTACAAGAGATTTCCTCTACTGGGGGAGCATCAGCATCATTTCCTTTGCCTAAACAGACTCCTCTTTAATTTCAAGCGGCTCCAATAGATCTTCTCTAAAGTCTGATTTACAAGAGATTTCCTCTACTGGGGGAGCATCAGTATAGTTTTCTTTGCCTCAACAGACTCCTCTTTAATTTCAAGCGGCTTCTGCAGATCTTCTTTAATGTCTGATTTACAAGGGATTTCCTCTACTGGGGGAGCATTAGTATCATTTTCACAGTTTTCAATGCCATCCACTTCCATCACAGAAGGAGAAGGAACACAGTTGGTTTCTGAAGACTGACCTGAATTGAGACCAGTTTGTGCAAAGTACAAAGTATACTGTATTGCAAAATATCACTGATAGGATACTTGGCCTCTTCACTTCCATATTTTTCATAATGATCAAGGGTTTTCATAAGTACTGTATATTCAATTCACTTCGTAACTTAGCCACGAGGAAATCGAAGAACCTGGCCTTACACTCAAACGTCTGACAGCCATATATGAGTATGTGAAAGCACTCCAACAACTCTCACAAGAACATGATGATAATATGGTTCATTCAGTGACCTTCTGCAATCTTCTCGACGATGCCATGTCATTACCACCTCATTCACAGTAAGTTTACCTATCACTTTCATATAAATTTATGCTTGCACTCTGTTATTAATAAAGTAAAGGGTGGTTTGTTAGCAGTACAGGGAGGGTTTATACAGTAAACGTAAAAATAAATGTAAAATACCTATGTATATAGGGTGATCCTACTTCGCGGAAATTCACCTATCACGGTTGGTCCAGCAACCGAACCCCCACGATAAACGAGGGGCTACTGTATATATATATATATATATATATATATATATATATATATATATATATATATATATATATATATATATATATATATAATGTAGCAAGCTAGTTACTCATATATAAGGATTTATAACTTAATCAATAGACAACGTTTTGGCTTTGGATTTGCTATCCTATATCTTAATCTATCTGCATCAACCCTGCATGCATATATAAATCTATACAACTCTATAGAAGCATAACAGTACCTTATTAATACGAAATGCTCTGTATTTACTCATCATGAATTTAGAGACATTAAACGTTGAAATACTGATCTATTAAGTGCATAATTTCTACTAATGCAAATTTTCTCCTTGATTTTTTCTGGTATGTAAATTATTCCTTTGGATTCTCATCAAATTAGTATTGTTCACAGCAGAAGACTCATAGTGGGACAAATTAAGGTGGCAGAGAACTTAGGTTCTCCCAACAATAATAAGTGGGAACATCATGGCAGTATTGATAACAGCCATTCTTGTGATTTTGGGCGTTCTGATAATAATAAAAAAGCCATAGAGATAGAAACACAAATACTCCATGGGATAAAACTCCAAATTTAAAAAGCTACACCTATTTCTTAATCCATCAACTTACACCTACCTCATTAGCATCCTTCTTCAAATAAGCTGCAACCCTGGAAATGATATCTTCTGAAAAAAATGTACCCTGTGGTCCACCAGTTCCACGACAAGCAGTATTAGATGGCAGATGAGTTTTACAGGCATAACCTCTTACAAGCGTATTATCACATCTGCATAAATAGGTGAAAGCCGTAAGTCTCCATGTTAAGTAATTGTCATTACTTAAGGCACTGATATACTTAAGGAAGGATATAATAAAATTAATGAAATTGAAAAAAAAGGATACAGAGTACCCCAAACATGAGAGTCTCTTCTTTCAACACAGTTAGGCAAATATGATGCTATCAAGGTATTTCGCCACAAAAATATCTCGTTACACATCAAAATGTGAATATTCAGAACATATCTTGATCCTGGACGAGTCTTGTCTCTAAATTTAGGATTATGGATCGAAAAAAGTCGATGAGTTTTGGATAAACGGAGTGTATTATTATATTGTCATGTTTTGGACAAATATAACATCTTATGTGATATATTTACTGGTAGAGCATATTATTTACACCAAGAAATTATTACCTAATGGTGTTTTTAGTAAGTTATCTATGATGACAAAAAATATACGTTCAATTAGAATTGAAAATCACACTTCTGGTAAATGGCTCGTAATTTTCTTCTTATTTTGTCATGAGTGTGGCACCGGGAGGGGCAAAGAAAATTTCCATAATCAGACCTGGCACGAAGAAAACACAAAGCAAAAAGAAACAGGGATGGGGAGTGTTGTGACTTGTCAGATGTGAAGGGAAAATAAGAGATGTGTAACGAATATCAAAGAATACTCGGTATTGATGTAGGCATAGAAAAAGAACCGTAACTGAAGGAAGACTTGACATCAAGTTGTTCTGGAGAGTCCTATTCAGTTTCAAAAAACCTTAAACTTTAGTATCACAACGGGCAGCTGGTGCCAAGCCCCCTATATTATTACAAATATGTTCTTCTTTACTCCAATTTGTGTAAAAGGAACTGAAAAGAATCCTGTCAGATCATTAATACAATTAGGTTTACAACAAACAGATAAATAACATACTTCGTTTGCTCATAAATTCGCCTTACATTTAGATTACAGAACCTTCCTTTGCTATGATTTTAACGCCTGTTGCACCAATAGTATAATGTTAACCCATCCAATGATAAATGCTGTGATTTTCATGGCATAAAAACAAATTTATCGTGTTCATTAATTAGTATTGTATTACCAGTTACGAATTCTTAATTGGGGGTTTACACTCATGTAGGATGTGCATTTAGTTAGGCAAGATACAGTATGCAGTATATGAACTAAATAAAATGATTAATTTCACTAGTCTTAATAAATTTCGTTGACTTTCCATCGTGTATCTAATAAATTAACTAATCTTAAGCCTACGTTAATACGGTACTATATATAAACTAATCAGCAAATATAAAGCCGACTCGGTATTGTCTTAAGTCACTCTTTGTGAGCAGCTTCCCTCATTAGCTTTGACACTACCCGTCTCTTTTGATCTTTGCAGTTGCACATGTACGCAACAGAACTATGCCTTCACAAACTTTCACAAATATCTCTGAAGCATATTAATTTACCAAGTATGTTTGTACACAAAGCATAACTACACAGTGATCAATGGGACAAACATACTTTATAATGACTCATCGCTATGATGATGCTATACCTCAGTGAAACGCAAGAAAAACCTTCCTTGAATAGACTCCTCAGAATGCTTTCATAGTTGCTAAGAGACATTTCACTAAGTGTCGCTATACCGAAGTGAGATTTTTTCGTTGGGAGATGTCTTGTTACCATTGCAGTTAGTTAAATACTAGAAATTCACCACATGAAGTACAAAAACATGGTTAATGAGAAGCCAGTATATATGATCCAGGTAAGAATTGTGTTTTTAGGAAACTTATAATATATATATATATATATATATATATATATATATATATATATATATATATATATATATATATATATATATATATATATATATATATATATATATATATATATATATATATATATATATATATATATATATATTTTTTTTTTTCAAGAAAACTTGCATGATTAATGAAACAGAAGACTATAATGAATGAAACTCAACATGTTTGTTACAGAACTTACTTGTATGCACTATCCATACACAACATGGCTTTCTGTATGACTCCAGCACTATAATCAGCAGTGCATCCTCCGTTGGCATAAACGTCCATTGATAAGGCTGAAAACACTCCATCATCATTAAAACTAACTTTCCATTGGCACAAATAAGAGTGTCTTTTGCCTGTTATGACCATGTCTTCACTGCGATCAAGTGCAATCCGTACAGGGCAGTTAAGACTGCAATGATATTATGAAGCAAAATATATCAACTAACACAAAGGTTTCAGATAACAGTAATTCTCAATAATAACTTGTTTAATTGATTATTGTAAATCAATATCTGGCACTGGCCCAAATATCTATTGAACAAACTATATGGCTTAAAGGACTAATATCAATCAAGATTAACACCCTGAAAACATAAAGTTTCAAGTTCTCACCAGTCATCATGCTCTCAGCCAATACTGATTTTGCCTACACCAATTGTATAAAATATATATATATATATATATATATATATATATATATATATATATATATATATATATATATATATATATATATATATATATATATATATATATATATATATATATATATATATATATATATATATATATATATATATATATATATATATATATATATATATATATATATATAACCTTATTCCTTTTTTCTGCATTTTTTTAACTGTGAAATTGCAAGAACGCCCCTAAAAAACAATAGTAAAAAAATGCGAAATTCGCGAATAACGGCCATGCAAAATAATTCGAAAAAAATTGTCATTTTAGTAAAAAATCGACTGACTCGGAGGCACTCTTCTGCCATCCTCTTCCTCTTCTACCGCTTAATGCGATATTATGAAGAAAATTGAAATAAAGCATTAAGAACAACAGCAAACATATTTTCAATATAATATCGTCAGGGAAATAGCGTGTGAGGGTGCATCAGCTGATACGGAAGTAGCAAACCCTTTGCCAATATAGGTTCATTCTCCTGCATCCTACTCCTCGGAGGCACTTTTCTGCCATCCTCTCCTCTTCTACCGCTTAATGATATATCATGAAGAAAATTGAAAAAAAGCATTAAGAACAAACTGCAAACATATTTTCAATATAATATCGTCAGGGAAATAGCGTATGACGGTGCATCAGCTGATACGGAAGTAGTAAATCGTTTGCCAACAGAGGTTCATTCTCCCGCATCCTACTCCTCTTCTACCGCTTAATGCGATCGGATATTATAAAGAGAATTTAAAAAAAGCATTAAGAACAAACAGCAAACTTATTTTCAATATAACATCGTCAGGGAAATGGCGTGTGAGGGTGCATCAGCTGTTACGGAAGTAGCAAAACGTTTGCCAATAGAGGTTCGTTCTCCTACATACTACTCCTCTTCTACCGCTTAATGCGATCGAATATTATGAAGAAATTTGAAAAAAGTATTAAGAACAAACAGCTAAAATTTTTTCAATATCATATCGTCAGGGAAATAGCGTGCGAGGGTGCATCAGCTGATACGATAGTGTGACAAAACGTTTGCCGATAGAGGTTCGTTCTCCCGCATCCTACTCCTCTTCTACCATTTAATGCGATCGAATATTATGAAGAAATTTGAAAAAAGCATTAAGAACAAACAGCAAGGACATAAATTTTCGATATAATAACGTCAGGGAAATAGCGATCGAGGGTGCATCAGCTGATACGGAAGTGACAAAACGCTTGCTAATAGAGGCTCGCTCTCCCGCATCCATCTCCTCTTCTACCGCTTAATGCGATCGGATATTATTAAAAAAATTGAAAAAAAGCATTAAGAACAAACAGCAAACATATTTTCAATGCAATATCGTCAGGGAAATAGTGTGTGAGGGTGCATCAGCTGATACGGAAGTAGCAAAACGTTTGCCGATAGAGGTTTGTTCTACCGCATCCTCCTCCTCTTCTACCGCTTTATGCACTCGAATATTATGAGGAAAATTGAAAAAAAAGCATTAAGAACAAACAGCAAACAAATTTTCGATATAATATCGTCAGGGAAAGAGCATGCGAGGGTGCATCAGCTATTACGGAGGCGGCAAAACGTTTGCATCCTTATACTCACCGCCACCATCAGTGTTACCAGAATGGATGAATGAGAGAAATTATAAATATAAAAAATATACATGTAAGCTGGTAAGTTCTTTCATGTATCTTAAAGATGAAATACATTTTTATTTAAATTACAGTATGTACTACCATCTTGTAATTAATATATATCTTAAAATGTACCATACATTTGAAAATAAAAACATTCACTTTATCTGGCAACAGTGGCCAAAATTGCACATCTGTATGCCTGTTGCCCAACGCATAATAGAGTGCATTAATTTGTTTACTGTACAGTAATCTGTAAATCTTTTATACTGTACACTATTTGAATGTTAATATAAATAACTACAGGTCTTTCTGCTTTGCTATGTACTTATAAAATATGTTTTACTTATCTTATATCTTTGGCATAGTGTGTCTATGTGAGGTTGTGGAACGTATCTATGCCCTTTATCATTGTTTCCTATTAGAAAATGGCTCGTTTTTTCATGAGATTTTCCATTTACCCGTCATTTCTGATAACCTATCTTCACATTATTCTGAGAACTAGGTATATATATATATATATATATATATATATATATATATATATATATATATATATATATATATATATATATATATATATATATATATATATATATATATATATATATATATTAGCAAGGGTAAGAGTGCAAAATGATCCATGGGTGTTACTCTAGTGTGTGAGTTACTTGCCGAACGTGATTTACTTTACCCTGGGTTTACTAAAATATGCGATTTGCAAATTGAAAAAGTGATCTACAAAAATATACATGAAAAAAAAAAATTAAACCTATTGAAACCTAACCAAACCTAAGCTAATGTAAGCGAAGGTAATGTAAGCTAAATTATGCTATCCTATCCATCCCTATATAATTATTTCCCTCTCTTATTGCTTTCTTGAAATGGAGATTACAATTAGCTTTTAAATGACTTGGGCTATCTTATATACACAGTTCAACGAAATATCCAATCAATGTGCAAATATTTTTTATTGCACCAAATTGGCAAATTCCTTTTCTAAAACATATTCAAAATCTATTTGAAAACCCATCACTGATCTTAATCAACATTAAAAAGTTTTATGTTAATTCAGGTCATACTTATATTAATCCATCATAAAGACGACTGCAGCATCAACCTTTGACTCTCTTTCTTCAATGTCCACTCGTGCATGCACACGCACAAGAAAGAGAGATAGAAATAATTTTTTTGTGTGACACTTGGACCGGTAAAAAAATTGCCCTCATCACGGCTGGACACAAAGAAAACTCAAGACACATAGTTTAAGGACAGGGCAGGTAAGGGAATGATATACAATAGGAAAAGAACATGGTAAAAGAAACATCGAAATATTGAGAATATAGAGATATGACAAGATTAGGCCCTGAGATGATGAAAGATCTGCTTTTTGAAGGAAGATAGGTTATAAGAATTAGAAAAGACAAAAGGAGGAAGGGAGTTCCAGAGTCTGGAGGTAGATGGGAAGAAGCAGTTGCTGCGCCGACCAATCTGCGAAATACAAATATCCACATAATACCTGTGAGATGAGGCCGCTTGGCGAGTGTTATGCGGGCTTGGCAGTGGGGGATGGATGCGACTCGCCAACTCATCAAAGCAACGATGGAAGTAGTAATGATGGAAAAGAGAAAGGGATGATACCTTATGACGAAGAGAGAGAAAATCCAGATTAGAAATAAAAGAAGGGTCACTAATGAGTATGATAGCCTTAGATCCAACCTTATCGAAGAGATAAATATAAGAAGAAGCATCTCTGCTGCGTGAGCAGTATTCTAAGCAGGTACGGATAAGACCTTCATAGACTTTAAATAATTGAAAATAGGAAAAGTAATGATGAAAACGAAACAGAGCCACAATTTTATTAGATGCAGATTTAGATATCTTCATTATGTGACTCCTCCAAGACAAGTTAGAGGCCATCTGGATTCCTAATATGTTAATAGAATTAAGAGGGTAAATTTCGTTAGTTTTGAAGACAATAGGGCTATCAGGAGGAGTAGAAGATAAAGAGATAGTCAGACATTCTCTTGGAGGCATTAAATTCAACTAAATTATATGTGCCCTACTCAGGTACCCTCTGTTAATTGGAGATAAGAACTGAAGGGATAAAGCTATAAGTAGGGAGTTTGTCCAACGGAGCCTTGTGACACATTCTGTCAAAAACCTTAAGGATATCAAGGGATTCGACAAAAAATTCCCTATTGTTCCTCAGAAAATATGGCCATATATGATTAGGATAAACAAGAGGTCACAAGTGGATCTTGCCTTGTTGAAGCCATACTGGGTATCAGAAATAAGTTAGTTAGATTAAAGATGTTTAAAGAAGTCTGAACTGAGCAAAGTTTCAAATGCTTTAGCAATAGTAGAAGTTAGGGCAATAGGTTGGTAGTTGCCGGAAATATAGTGGTCACCCTTCTAGGTAACAGGTTAAACTAGAACATGCTTCTAAGATGAAGGATAGATACTGGTTGAGAGATTGAGACAAAAACAATGGCAAAGCACAGGAGTCAGTTCATCTGCAAACTCCTTAAAAATTCTTGTAGGGATACTATCAGGTCTGAATGGCTTGTTTGTATTAGGAGAGCAAAGAATTTTACGGACTTTGTGTGCAGAAAGAATAAGGGAGGGCATAAGGTCAGAGAGGGGTAAACTACGAGGAACGGGTGCACTGGATTGCTTACAGAAGAGCTGGCAGAAAAATAGAAAAATGAGAGCCAAATGAGTGGCTTTATCAGTGAGAAAGCATGATGTAGAACCATCAGGACGAATGAGAGGGGGAAAGCTTAAGTTACAGATGATTTTGAAGAGGTAACGGGTAAGGAGCAGACACATTTAGAAGTAGGAGAGGAGTTAAGTTCATCAACTTTCCTTCTTAAAAAGGAAGCTTCAGACCTTCGAATCTAAGAACTGCAGCGATTCCTAGTTGTAATAAAACAAAGAGAGTAAAATCAGAGGGAGAGGCTTGATATGACTGTAACAGGTTAAACTAGCGCATGCTTCTAAGATGAAGGATAGATACTGGTTGAGAGAATGAGGCAAAAACTATGGCAAAGTACGGGAGTCAGTTCATCTCCAAACTCCTTAAAAATTTTAGTAGGGATGCTACCGGGTCTGGATGGCTTGTTTGTCTCAGGAGAGCAAAGAACCTTACAGACTCTGTGTGCATAAAGAATAAGGGAAGGCATAGGGTTAGAGAGGGGTAAAGTACGAGGAACAGGTGCACTGGAATTGCTTACAGAAGAGCTGGCAGAAAAATAGAAAAATGAGAGTCAAAAGAATGGCTTTATCAGTGAGAGAGCAAGATATAGAACCATCAGGATGAATGAGAGGGGGAAAGCTTGAGTTACAGAAGATTTTGAAGAGCTAACGGGTACGGACCAGACACATTTAGCAGTAAGAGAGGAGTTAAGTTCATCAACTTTCCTTCTTAAAAAGGGAGCTTCAGACCTTTGAATCTAAGAAGTGCAGCGATTCCTAGTTGTAATAAAACAAAGAGATTAAAAACAGAGGGAGAGGCTTGATACAACTGGCATGCCCAATCCCCAGCCAGAATTTATGCAAATCAACACGTTGGGTAAATTTGAAGTGGCAAGAGTGCTGAGTAGGAGAAATTGAAGAAGGGGGAACAAATAGAGAAGATATTGAGATCAAAGAGTGGTCAGATTTACCAGGAAGGGAAAGTAGAGAATATAAGTGGTTTGAAGGATTAAAAGTAAAGAATAGGTCAAGAGAGTTAGCTGTATGGTGTGGCAATCAGAAACACTAGTAAAATGTTTGATAATCTGCTCAAGATCGAGTAATAGAGAATGCAAGGACCTCACTTCCTCCCACATTAGTGGTGTACATTGAAGTCTCCAGTAAAGAGATTTTCAGCATGTGGGTGAAAATATAGCAAGGGCAAATGGAAACAGGGCAGATATTCAAAGGATAGAAAGTAAATAGAGTTAGGAAAGCAGTAGTAGATATAAAGAAGCATAGTGCATGAAAATTCTCCATGCTGGATTTGTGATATTGGAAAATTGTTACTTTCCTCTTGCTCTGTGCTTGTATCACTTTAAACCATCTCGCAAAATGAATTTCTTGCCAGATAACCTTTGCAACGATGCTTTCTAAGACAAACTGCAGAGGATGATACAAACAGATTGAGAAATATGATAGCAAACCCAGAGATATAACATCGTCTCTTGTTAAAGTAACAAAATCCTATTTTAAGGAGAACTAGCATGACAAAATTCACGTGAATTTCGTGAGTAATTGTTATATATATATATATATATATATATATATATATATATATATATATATATATATATATATATATATATATATATATATATATATATATATATACACCTAGTTCTCAGAATAACGCGAAGATAGGTTCTCAGAAGTGATGGGTAAATGGAAAATCGCGTGAAAAAACGAGTCATTTTCCATAGGAAACAATGATAAAGGGCATAGCTCGCTCCACAACCGTCCATAGACACACAATACCAAAGATATAAGATAAGTAAAACATATTTTATAAGTACATAACAAAGCAGAAAAATCTGTAGTTATTTGTATTAACATGCTAAAAGTGTACAGTATAAAAGATATACAGATTTACTATACAGTAAACAAATTAATGCACTCTATTATGCCGTTGGCAACAAGCTTACACTGGGACGTGAATGGTGGCCAGACATGCTATACCAAAGATATAAGATAAATAATACATATTTTATAAGTACATACCAAAGCAGAAAGACCTGTAGTTATTTATATTAACATGCAAATAGTGTAAAGTATAAAAGATATACAGATTTACTGCACAGTAAGCAAATTAATGCACTCTATTATGCCGTTGGCAACAGGCTTACACTGGGACGTGCATGGTGGCCAGGGTTGCCAGATAAAGCGGGTGTTTTTATTTTCAAATGTATGGTACATTTTAAGATATATATTAATTACAAGATGGTAGTACATACTGCAAATTAAATAAAAATGTACTGCATCTTTAAGATACTTGAAATAACTTTTTAGCTTACATGTATATTTTTTATAGTTATCATTTCTCTCATTTATCTATTCTGGAAACACTGATGGTGGTGGTGAGGACGAGGATGCATACGTTTTGTCACACTTCCGCATCAGCTGATGTACCCTCACAAGCTATTTCCCTGACGATATTATATTGGAAATATGTTTGCTGTTTCTTTTTAATGCTTTTTTTCAATTTTCTTCATAATATCCGATCGCATTAAGCGGTAAAAGAGGAGTAGGATGCGGGAGAATGAACCTCTATCGGCTAATGTTTTGCTACTTCCATATCAGCTGATGCACCCTCACATGCTATTTCCCAGACGATATTATATTGAAAATATGTTTGCTGTTCGTTCTTAATGCTTTTTTCAATTTTCTTCATAATATCCGATCGCATTAAGCGGTAGAAGATGAGGAGGATGACGGAAAAGAGCCTCCAAGGCGGTTGATTATTTACTAAAATGAAAAGTTTTTTCTATTGTTTTTGCATGGGCGTTATTTGTGAATTTCGTATTTTTTTACTATTATTTTTCTGGGGCATTATTGCAATTTCGCAGTAAAAAAAATGTGGAAAAAAGGAACAAGGTATATATTTATATATATTATATATATATATATATATATATATATATATATATATATATATATATATATATATATATATATATATATATATATATATATATATATATATTATATATATATATATATATATATATATATATATATATATATATATATATATACAGAGGTGACCCTAACCCACGAAATATCTGTACCTATGAACAAACTAACCCACAAATAATATTCTGAACAAAATTTGACCCCAACCCACAAATAAATTCCAACCCACGAACAAAAATGTGTTGGCCAAGCCACCACGTGTCCCATGTGGCTGCTCTCAGCCGCCATGTGGGTTCCACTCAGCCAGTCTTGGTTTCTCTCAGTTCTGCATTGGTGCCCGCGCTGTATAGTTCGTCCGTGATTCTATCACTGTTCTTGCTTCTTTTCCATAGTTTTTTCTTTTAAAATAGCCCTTATTGTGGCTCCTAAGAAAGTTAAAAGTGTTAGAGAAATTAGCATCAAACACCTCAGACTCATAGCAGTGGAAACCAAGAAAGAAAAATAATTGCAAAACATGGGGTACATGTATCCGATCTCACCACGTGATATAACATGCGGAAATCCACCATCTGTACTATTTTCAAGAATAAAGAAATTTTAATGAAGAAAAAGTCACAGGTGATAGAAGAGGTAGAAAAATTATTATTGTAGTGGATAAATGAAAAACAGTTGGTTGGCAATAGTATTAGCGAGGCCATAATATGTGCTAAGGCTTTGCAAAATAACACCAAGATTTAGTAGCAAACTCTCCGACATCTAGTGGCGCTAAATTGGAGGAATTTAAAGCCAGTAAAAGCTGGTTTAAACACTTTCATAAACGAACTGGGATTGACAGCAGTGAAGAAATATCTTGAGGAAAAGAATTTGCCCCTTAAGTGTCTCCTAATAATTAATAATACTCCTGCCCATCCTCCAGGTGTGGAAGATGATCTCGCTATACATTTCGACTTCATTAAAGTAAAATTTCTGCCTCCCAACACCACTCCTATCCTCCAGCCCATGGACCAGCATAATAATAATAATAATAATAATAATAATAATAATAATAATAATAATAATAATAATAATAATAATAATAATAATAATAATAATAATAATAATAATCTTCTTCTTCCTCTATTTGCGTTCCCATTTTCATAATAATAATAATAATAATAATAATAACAAACCTTTATTTCCATTATACAATGGGTATTCATCAGCCAGGACAAGCCCCAACCCCCACTGTGGTGCCCAGCCACAGCAGTAACCTGCCAGTAAACAGCTTAAACACTCGGTCTTGGACGGGGATCGATCTCTCGACCTCGTGAATGCGAAGCCAGCACGTTACCATTAAAAAGTTGTATATGAAGGATCTTTTGAAAGGTGTTTCCAGGTCACCACTGACACAAAATTGACGCTTCGTGATTTCTGGAAAGACCACTTTAATATCCTCCACTGCATTGGCCTCATTGAAAAAGCATTGAAGGCGGTCTCATATCATACATTGACCTCGGCTTGGAGGAAACATTGGCCAGGTTGTGCTACTGATAGAGACTTTGAGGGCTTCAAGCAGAAAATAGCTATCAAAATTGTGAATGAAATTGTGGCCACAGGCAAAAGTTTGGGCTTGGAGGTCAATGAGGAGGATGTGGAGGAGCTAGTGGAGGACCACAAAGAAGAACTTACCACGGATAAATTAACTGAGTTGCAACATGAACAGGTGAAGATTCTCCAAGAGGAGCAGTCACCCGAGGAAGCGGTAAAGGTGTCCAGTGAAGAATTGAAAGAAATTTTTAGTAAGTGGAATAATGTGCAGGCTTTTGTTGAGAATCATCACCCATATAAAACTGTGGGCAATAGAGAAGTGAATATGGTAAATAACAATGCGATCACCACTGTATATATATATATATATATATATATATATATATATATATATATATATATATATATATATATATATATATATATATATATATATATATATATATATATATATATATATATATATATATATATATTAGTAGGTCCTGTATCACATCGTTCTGAGTTACGTCATTTCACCGTTACGTCAGAGGTCAATAAATAATTAATAAATTATTAAGAAATTAATTTTTTTACCTACTTGGCTGGTGTGGTAAATTCAAACCACTTTCGCTAAACAGTTTGAGAGCGTGGTGAGCGAATATACAACTAGCAGTACTGCTGTACTGCTATATTCATATTTATCAAGTTAATGGCTTTATTTATCTATCTGATTATATATATATATAGTTATATTGAAGGATTATATTGAATTTAAAAAACAAACAAACACATAGCTGTAAAGACAATTTTATTCGAAAGATGCTCAATTAAACAGCTAGCAACACAGCTGTATTTGCATTTATCAAGCTAATGGCTTCATTTATTTATCTTTTTATATTTTTAGTTATATTGAAGGATTATATTGAATTTGAAAAACAAACAAATACATAGCCGTAAATATGATTTTATTAGAAATAGTTTATTGAGTGTAGTGTAAGAATACGGTGTCACGTGACATTAGAAGAGGAAGAAGAACCACTGCTCAGTTTACTCGCAACAGCATAGTGCATAGTACTTTTGTCTACTCTCTCATTGCGTTAGTGATAGTTCTGATGGCAGTGCCACTAAGAAAAGAAAAGCCATCACCATGGAAATTAAAACTGAAGTAGTAAACATGCTGAAAAAGGAGAATCTTCAATGAACATTGGCTGCAATCTTGGATTAGCTCGTATTAACGTGGCCATGATCATTAAAGATAATGTTCGTATCCGTGACCACATGTAAGGTTCAACTCTTTTGATGTCCACTGTGATCACGAGGCAGCATAGTCACCTTATGGTCGAGATGGAGAGATTGATAGTGCTTTGGCTTGAAGGCCAAAATCGACGGCGTATCCCGATAAGCTTTATGCAGGAAAAGGCTAAAATATTGTTCAAAGACTTGAAAAGAGAAAGAGGGTAGGCAGTGCAGGTGATGAGTTTGTGGCTAGTAGAGGTTGGTTAAATTGTTTTAAGGCTTGTGCTAATTTGCATAATGTAAGAGTGCAAGATGAAGCTGCTAGTGGTGATGAGGAAGTAGCAAAAATGTTTCCTATTGCTTTGGCTGATGATAAGGCAGGGGGGGTTACCGTGTCGAACAGATATTAAACGTGGATAACACTGGCTCATTCTGGAATTGTATGCCTAGTCATGCATACATAGCCAAGGAGGAGGAGACAGCACCAGGCCATAAAGTCATCAAGGAGATATTGACCATGCTTTTGAGGGCTAATGCTGCTGGAGACTGTAAGCTGAAGCCCTTGTTAGTTTATTTGGCAGAACACCCAAGGTCATTTGGAAGTCAAACAAGAAGGCTTGCATAACCCTTCAGATATTTGAGGATTGGTTCAGCAACCATTTAATCCCTGAAGTGTAGAGGTACTGTACTTCTAAGGGTCTACTCTTTAAGGTGTTGCTAATCCTGGACAATGCCCCTGGTGACCCTGCCAATTTGGAATACTTCCATCCTTATGTAAAGGTGGTTTGCCTTCCACCTAATACCACTTCCCTGTTACAGCCAATGGATCAGGAGGCCATTGCCTCTTTCAAAGCCTACTACTTCCGCAGAACAATCGCTATGGCTCTCAAGGCAACTGAGAAGGACAAGAACCTAACTTGCAAGGACTTCTGGAAGTCGTACAAATTTCTTCATGCTGTGAAGAATATTGATGATGCTTGGGAGGAAGTGATGTAAGCCAACTTTAATGGGGTGTGGAAAAAAGCATGCCTCTATTTTGTGAATGTCTTTCGAGGTTTTGAGGAGACAGTTGGGGCTGTAACCATGAACATTTTTGTAATGATTAAGGAGCTCGAGGTGGAGGTGGAGGCTGATGATGTAAAAGAACTCCTAGAATCTCTTGGCGAGGAATTATCTACTGAGGACCTCATTCAACTGGAAAAGCAAATGATTGCAGAGGAAGATGAACTACCAGGCCCAGGGCCCAAGAGATTCACAATGAAGGAATTGGAAGAAACGTTTGCTTTGGCAGAGGAATTCTTGGCAAAGCTTGAGGCTCAGGACCCCAACATTGCCAGATACAATAAGGTCGACAGGGGGATCAATGATGCCTGTGGTGTTACAAGGAAATATATGAGATGAAGTGGGAATCCTTCCAGACTCGCCTTGACCAATTCTTTGTGAATGCAGAGCCCCCGCCAAAAGATTCTGTGCCTTCTACCTCGGGTGCCTCTACCTCTATAGACTCACCTGCCCAAGTACCTCCATTATGTTCTTTTTCCTCTCCATATTCAGCTGCCTCAGTCTCCTCAGCACCTGCCTCTCCAGCTTCCACCTCCAAATAACCCAGTTTCTCCCTCCATTGCAACACCCTGCCAGTGTGCAAACCAACCACACAAATAAAGGTAAGCTATAATGCACTGTACTGTAGTGTAATTTCACTATTGATACATTTTAAAGGTAAGCAATACTATTAAGTTTAGTTTTACAATTTTTATCCTAGATTAAGAACATATTTTTTCCATTGTTTTAAATGATTTATTTTTAACATAGGCTGAGGGACCTAGGTTTGAATTTTGGTGTGTTCCAACTAATATCCAAGTCCGACTTAAGTCAACTGTCAGGAATGGAACCCTAACGTTAAAAGAGGATCCCCTGTATATATATATATATATATATATATATATATATATATATATATATATATATATATATATATATATATTGAAGGAATGTTGTATACTTTCTGCATATACTGTAATTACAAGTAGATAGCAACCTTTGTATATATTGCCATTTCTGCAGGAACAGGATTAAATATGAAAAGTTAGTGCAATTTCACATTTTTAAACAATGTGAAGAACAGTCAATGTGCCATATATGAATTATCTTGTATGCAAGCTATAGGTCTCACATACTGACAACAAGAAACTGGCATCTATCAAAGTATCATATATAACTCACCCACATACCTGGTTACAATTATTTTCAAATGATATTGCCAGGTAATTTTTTTTTGCATAATCTAGCAAACCTCTTTCAAACATAAGCCTTTTCAAAATAGATATAGAAGGACATAAAAATAATAAAAAAAACAACAACATAAAATTAACTTACACTGAAGCAGCTACACACACTGGCACCGAAATGCAAGTCGTTCTGGATTCTTTCCCGCCAAATCCACCGCCTATTCTTTTCACTTTGCAACTGATTCTGTTATTTGGAACACCAAGTGCCTTTGCTACCAGACTCTGAGTCCCTTTGGGGTTCTGACATGAGGAGTAAACAATCATCTCATTATCTTCACCCACAGGCACAGCTAAATGTGCATTGGGTTCTAAATAGAAGTGTTCCTGGCCACCCATATATACTTCTCCTTCTAAGACATGGACAGAGTTTTGAAATATTTTCTCTGCATCTCCTTTACTGACTGTCCACTGACCAAAATAGGACTCTTCACGAATGGCATCCTAAAACAAGAGAACAAATAATGAAAGTAAATAATCCATAACTTCAAAACAAGCTACACTATTTTTAAAGTTTAAGAATATTTGTATGCAAAGAAAAGACTGCAATTACAGTGAATTACAATTCATTCATCAGTGAGCATTTATCATGATTTGCTGAATAATTCTGATATGCATATAATAATCGTTAAAACTTCTTACTTTGAGATAAAATTCTCCCAACCGGTAGCAACTAACACGATTTAAAAAACATAATAAATAATAATTATATATGCATTCACCTGTATAGTAATGACTAGAGGCTTCATATCTTCATACTCAATGTTCACCAGTTTGGTTGCCTTTTGAGCAGTTGATCTATTTTTGGCCACTATTAAGCCTAATACTTGTCCCATACAAACGACCTTCTCCCTTGCAAAAACTTCCTCATCAAACTCCACTGCACCTGTCAAGTTCCTGTCACCTATATAAAAAAATAGCATTTTAAGTAATCTTAAAGTATTTAAAATGCTAGAAGTGTTAGATGTATCTTAGAATGAAGAACAAAAAGAGTAATATAAAAAAAATTATATATATATATATATATATATATATATATATATATATATATATATATATATATATATATATATATATATATATATATATATATATATATATATATATATATATATATAAAACCCATCCACTGAGGGGGGTAAGCCAGCCTCAACTTGGTGCCGGTCCAAAGCCCGGGTAGATAGGGAGGGTTGGTGGCAGGAAGGGCATCCGGCCATAAAATTTTTCCAAAACCAAAATATGGCCAGTACAGATAACGAGAATAGTCACCATACTAGGGTGTTCCTCTTAGGCGACGCGTTGGGGCTTCGCCTGACCCCTCCGAAAAGACAGCAAGGGCTACCCAGTCATGGGCAGGCTGGGTTAAAGAGGCAAGCTCGAGGGAGAGTGTCAGAGGTGGTGCTGCGGGTGGGCACTCTTAATGTGGGGACAATGACTGGGAAGGGGCGAGAAATTGGTGGACCTGATGGAGAGGAGGAGAATTGGAGTGCTGTGTGTGCAGGAGACCAGGTGGAAAGGAAATAAGGCGAGGGAACTGGGTTAGGGTTGCAAATTGTTCTATAGTGGAGCAAATGAGGAAGGGAGGAATGGTGTAGGAATAATACTATCCAAAGACCTGAAGGAAAGCTTACTTGGTGTGAATAGAAAGAGTGACAGAATTATGAGTTTAAAGCTGGAACTGGGAGAAATGGTAGTCAATGTGGTATGTGCCTATGCCCCACAAACTGGTTGTACAGCAGAGGTGAAGGATGCATTTTGGGCGGAGATGGACCAGGAGCTTAAAACAATTCCTATAAGGGAGAGGGTAATTTTGGGAGGAGATCAAAATGGCCACTTGGGAAATGGGAGGGCTGGGATAGGTAGAGCTTATGAGGGCTGGGGGGTGGGTGAGAGAAATGAGGGGGGGAGAGAGAGTGATTGATTTTGCAGTGGCATTTGATCTGGCATTGGCCAACACATTCTTTGAGAAAAAGGAAAACAGATTGATTACATACAGTAGTGGTGGAAGGGAGTTCCAGATAGATTTATTGTTGTGTAGGAGAGACCATCTGAAGGAGATAAGCAACTGTAAAGTAATAAATGGGGAGAGTGTAGCAGTGCAACATTGGATAGTAGTAACTGATTGCAGGCACAGGAAATGTAGGAAAAGTAAGAAGCCGAGGATGGACCCAAAGATTAAGTGGTGGAGATTGAAAGATGCAGAGCTGAGAGCTATGTTTAAGGAAAGGGTGTTGGAAGCAATAAGGTTGCATAAAGATGTACCAGAATGGTGGACAGAGAATAGTAAGGTAATTTTGAGGGTTGGTGAGGAGGTACTTGGAAAGTCATCAGGATGGAAACCCCCAAATGATAAAGAGTCATGGTGGTGGAATGAGGAAGTGCAAGAATGGGTGAAGAACAAGAAAGAAGCTAAGAAAAAGGCAGATTTATCAGGCCTGGAGCAGAATAAAGAAGAGTACAAGCAGGCAAAGAAGGAGGCAAGGAGAGCAGTAGCAAAAGCAAAGGCAGAGAAATTGAATGAAGTCTATGAAGAGCTGGACACACCAGAAGGAGAGAAGAAAATATGGAGAATTGCCAAGGCTCGAAATGCTGCAACCAAGGACTTGACTCAAGTAAGACAAATAAAGGATAACTATGGAGTAGTTCTAGCATAAGAGGATAAAATAAAAAGCAGATGGGAAACTTATTTTGAAGGCTTACTAAATGAAGAGAACCCAAGAGCAGTATTTGAAGATGGACTTCCAAATGAAGCTGTTACAACAACAGTGGCTAGAAGAGAGGTAGAACGGGCAGTAAGGAAAACGAAAAATGGAAAGGCAGCAGGACCTGATAAGATGCCAGTGGAGGTATGGAAGAGTCTTGGAGAGGAAGGCATAGATATCTTGTAGGACTTAATGCAAAAGATCTTTAGTCAGGAAAAGATGCCAGAGGAGTGGAGAGGAAGGTTAATCATCCCAATCTATAAAGGGAAGGGAGATATTCAGGAGTGTGGAAACTATAGAGGTATAAAGTTGTTAAGTCATACTTTGAAGATATGGGAGAAGATCATAGAGAGGAGACTCAGAGAGGTAACGACAATTGGGGATGAACAGTTTGGCTTCATGCCTGGAAGAGGGACAGTGGATACCATATTTGCCTTGAGACAAATGATGGAAAAGCATCGGGAGAAACAGAAAGGACTGCATATGGTCTTTATTGACCTGGAAAAGGGATATGATCGAGTACCACGCCAAGACGTGTGGAGGTCTATTAGAGAAAAAGGAGTCCCCGAGAAATATGTAAGAATCATCCAAGATATGTATGAGAGGGCAGAGGCAAATGTTAAGAGCAGTGTGGGCTTGACGAAAAGTCTCTCAGTATCTATTTGATCTGGTCTTGGATGTAGTAACCGTAGTCTCCGTGGCATAATGGTAGTGTCTGCGACTCTGAGGCGGTAGGTCGAGGGTTCGTGCCCCATCATGGACTGAGGTTAGTAAGGCAATACACTCAGGGTAACGATTACATCTGCCAAAACAAGTCCTTCGTAAGAAGGCAACCGTCCTAGCCCTTAGTAGAAAAGGGAGTTCGTGACGTAAATTCGAATCCATCATTCCATGGATGTAGTAACCCAGGGTATTAGTGATCAGTCTCCATGGTGTATGCTCTTTGCAGATGATATTGTACTGTGTAGCAACAGACGAGAGGTAGGGAGGAGAAGCTTGAGGAGTGAAGAAGAGTGATGGAGGATAGAGGACTGAAAATCAGCAGGAAGAAGACAGAGTACTTGAGGTTGAGAGATGATGAGGATGGGGAGATCAATTTGCAGGGGAAGGTGTTGAAAAGAGTTGAAAAGTTCAAGTATTTGGGATCAACAGTAGCAGAGGATGGTGACCTAGTCAGAAACAACCCACAGAATACAAACGGGATGGAAGAACTGGAAGAAAGTGTCTTGGGTGCTGTGCGACAGGAGAATAGGGATTAAGTTGAGGGGCAAAGTGCATAAGGCAGTTGTGAGACCTGCGATGATGTATGGAGCAGAGACATGGGCGATAAAGAAGACACAAGAGAAAAAACTGGTTGTGGCAGAGATGAGGATGTTGAGATGGATGTGTGGGGTGACAAGGAGTGATAAGATCAGAAATGAGGTAATTAGAGGTACCTCAAAAGTTAGAGAAATATCAGATAAGATACAAGAAAGTAGACTAAGATGGTATGGTCATGTCGTTAGGAGGGATGAACAGTATGTTAGGAGAAGGGTGATGGAAATGGATATACAGGGTATGAGAAGGAGAGGGAGACCAAAGTGTAGGTGGATGGATTGCATCAATAACGACCTGAGGTCTAAAGGTTTGTTAGGTGATGAGGTATGGGACAGAAACAAATGGAGAAAACTGGCCAGAAACATCGACCCCACATAAAAGTGGGAAAAGATGTAAACGAAGAAGAAGATATATATATATATATATATATATATATATATATATATATATATATATATATATATATATATATATATATATATATATATATATATATATATATATATATATATATATATATATATATATGTCCCGGTATTACGTCACGGACTCCATTTTCTACCAAGGGCAAGGACGGTTGCCTTCTTGCGAAGGACTTGTTTTAGCAGATATAATCGTTACCCAGAGTGTATGCCCTTGCTAACCTCAGACCGTGACAGGGCGCGATCCCTCAACCTGACACCTCAAAGTCGCGGATGCTACCACTTGAACCACGGTGACTACACACACACATTATATATATATATATATATATATATATATATATATATATATATATATATATATATATATATATATATATATATATATATATATACTGCACATACACACACACACACACACACACACACACACACACACACAAATGAATGAGATTCTTGCAGTTATTGACTGGAGAACCTTATTTTACAACAAATCTGTACAAGAAATGTATGACATCTTTTGTGAGAAATATGGGAAGATAGTAGATTGCTGCAGACCTGTCACCAAAGTAGGTGTAATTCATGCCAGAGAGAAATGGTTCGATAATGGGTGTAAAAGAGCTAAAGAGTGGAGAGACAAATGCTGGAAAAGGTATAGGAGGTGAAAAACATAAATGCCTTGCAAGCCTACAAAAGAGCAAGTTATGACTACCTAAGTAAAAGAGGAGAGGCAGAGAGAGACTATGAGAGGGACATCACCAATAAGGCTAAAGAAAATCCCAAGCTTTTCCACAGCTTTATCAGAGGAAAACTGAAGGTAAAAGAACAGGTTTTAAGGCTAAAGAGAACGGATGGAAGCATCACTGAGACGGATGAAGAGATCTGCAAAGAATTGAACAAGGAGTTTCAGTCAGTATTTACAGTAGAAAATACCCCACCCCCTCAGATTGCAGAGATAGAAGCTCAAGGGTCGGCATTAGAGAACATCAACCTTACAGCCACAGAGGTATGCAAAGCGCTGATGAAGTTAGATGTTCATAAAGCTACAGGTCCTGATGACATATCCCCTCATGTACTTAAAAAATGCGTAAATTCAATATCAGTGGCACTAAGTATCATATTTAAAAAGTCACTGGAGTCAGGGGAGATTCCAAGATGTTGGAAACAAGCAAACGTGATACCTATCTTCAAAAACGGAAGGAGGGATACGGCTCTGTACTATAGACCAGCTTCCTTGACCAGCATAGTTTGCAAAGTTATGGAGAAACTACTAAGGAAACATATCTCTCTTCACTTGGAATCCTTCAACTTTTTGTCAGTGAGGCAACATGGCTTCAGAGAAGGTAGAGCAACAGTAACAAACTTATTAGAATTTTATGAAGAGGTAAGCCGAATCTACAGAAAAGAGAGGGCTGGGCGGATTCCATATTCTTAGACTTCCAAAAAGCGTTTGACACTGTTCCACATGGGAGACTTATTAGAAGCTGCAAGCAATGGCTAGAATAGGTGGAAACGTTTTGGAATGGATAAAAACTTATTTAGAAGGAAGGGAACAGAGGGTTAGAGTAAGACACTCAGTGTCTGAATGGAGAAGACTTAGTAGTGGAGGTCCACAGGGTTCAGCTTTAGGCCACTTTTGTTCCTTGTATATGCAAATGACCTACCAGAGACTGTAAATCCATTCATGAATATGCTTGCAGATGATGCAAAGATTGTGAAGAAAGTAGGAAACAAAAACAATGGTAGAGAACTTCAGGAAGATCTAAATAGTTTCCATGAGTGGTCAGAAAAGTGACTAATGAAATTCAATACTTCAAAACGTAAGGTAATGAGAATGGGTACAAGTGCAAGAAGGCCCAAGCTTGACTACTCGGTGGCTGGAGTACAACTTCAAGAGACAGAAAATGAGAGATATCTACGAGTAAACATACTGGCAGATTTGTCTCCAGAAATACATATAAATGGCATAGTAAGGGCAGCATATGCATTCTTATCAAATGTAAGGGTAGCCTTCAGGCACATGGACAAGGAAATGTTCAGAAATATTTATGTAACCTATGTGAGGCCCAAACTCAAATATGCAGCCCCCTTTTGGAATTCGCACTTGAAAAAGCATATAGCTAAGCTTGAAAAAGTTCAAAGACATGCCACGAAACTGGTGCCAGAA
Organism: Halocaridina rubra; assembly: GCA_037179515.1. Classification (NCBI taxonomy): domain Eukaryota; kingdom Metazoa; phylum Arthropoda; class Malacostraca; order Decapoda; family Atyidae; genus Halocaridina; species Halocaridina rubra. Next base: position 67,530 of record JAXCGZ010020903.1, on the reverse strand, counting down.
ATACATAATCCCAGTTATGATGAGAGGCTGAGGGAATTAGACTTACTATCACTCAAACCTAGAAGATTGAAGGGGGATATGGTGACAGTCTTTAAATTCCTTCATGGTTATGATAGAGTGGATAGGGATCGATATTTTGATATGGCAGGCTCTAGAACTAGTGGTCATAGTTTGAAACTTCGTAAGAAAACTTGTTTGCAGGATGTAAGGAAATACTTTTTCAGTGTAAAAGTAGTTGATAATTGGAATTGGCTAAGCGAGGAGGTAGTTAATGCTATCTCAATCCATAGTTTTAAGGACAGGTATGATAAGTATCACTAAGTATAAAATGGAACCGATCAGGAGACAGGAAGATACGAGCTTTGGGCTCTTTCCCGTAAACACAATTAGGTAATCACAATTAGGTAATTACACACCAAGACTTAAGTATAAAACATTAAAAAAAAATTCCCTAAATAAGAGATCCTACAGAGAATAGTGAGTAAATAAATTATATTTTTAGTTAACGAGACTGTCCAAAATATTAAAGGAAAAAATTGAGAACACTTTCGGGAGGGGAAAGAGAAGAAGCTGTCCTGTTCTGCCTTAAAGGAAGTTTAGAATAGTTGCCAGAGGTGAAGCCATCACATAACATTACCTAATTGTTTTTGTAAATTGGGGAGAGCTCTTACAGCAGTTTACCTGATCCTGTTGTCCCATATATTGTTAAAATCAGTATTCTTTCCACATATATTAACTTGATAGTTAGTTTGATACACGAAATAATTGAATAATTAAATAAATACCAAAAATACACCTGTCAACAGATCTGAGTTAAGTTGCCAAGTTGCACAGCTGTCTTATTTTTCTTCATTTTTTTCTTTTAGCATTGTATATATTGAGTTAAATGTAAAGTCTGATCTTGTGATAACAAACCTTGGTTAGCAAGTGAGTTTATCAGTTAAGAAGAATATATAGCAGAAACAACTGGGTGTCTCCTCATATACAAATTCGAATTTTCCTTCAAGTAGACTTTTGTTTTGCATTTTTTCCCTCAAATTACCAAAGTCAAATTCTAATTTAGGATGGGTGTTACCAGAAAAGAGATAAATTGAGTAACTAAATAGTACTTATATGAAGATATAGAAATTCTGTGTGAAGCTTAAATAAAAGCTCTTATTTTTTTTCTCTTTCTCTTCTTCTTCTTCTTTCTATATTCTGTGAAAGGAAAAACATGAAAATGAGGACATCTCTGTTCCTGACCCCCCCAACCCATGAGTCGAGGAGAGATGATAAAGGATCTCCATGGGATGTAGCAGCAGGAGGAGGAGTAGCTATTAGGAGATGAAAGCAGAAAATCAAAGATTTAGAGGCAATGGTTATAAGCCTTGATGATAAAATTCGGAGTATGGATAGAGAAATGAAAGAGAATGAAACACTCAGAGAGGAAATAAGATATTTGGAGGAAGCAAATAAAGCACAAGGGCAGGAGAGAAAAGAACTAGAAAAATGAATAAAGAAGCTGGAAGTGGAAAAGAGTGAACTAGAAACCAGAATTTCCAAACACGAAGATAACAACTAACAGGTGAATGGCAACCTAAATGAATTAAATGTTAGTTCACTGCTCTCTTCTGAGAGAGACGAGATTGCAGCTTGGAATGTCTAGATTAAGGAAAACATCGAACAGTTTAGAACAGAGTTTCAGGAGCTGAATATAGAACAAGATGGCATGAAAACTTCCTTTGCTGATGCACAAAGGGGAATGTGGCAGTAAAAGAGGCTGTGAAGGTGGTGGCACTGGAAAACATGCAAACAGTTGACTATAAAGAATAATCGAAAAAATGAAAGACTTTGTGATGGAAAGGGCAAATCCACTAATTAAACAGGCACATGATAAAGAGAAGACAGTGGTAATCTCAGGCATAAGCGAATCCCAGGAGTTAACATGGCAGGGGAGACTTGAAGAAAATAAAGTTAGGGTTGTAGACCTAATAAGAAAACTTGGAGTAATTTGTGGTCCTGAGGATATTGTAAACATTCACCAACTAGGCAAATATTCGAGGGAGGGAAGCAGAGACCAACAAAAGTAACTTTTGAGAGAGGAGAAACATGTAGAGAAATAAAAAAGACCTTCAAGAATTCAAAGAAGTGTTCATTAGACGATACAGAACACAGGAAGAGATGGAAAAGATCAAAAACTTGTTGCAAGAAGCAAGAAGGTTAAATGAAGAAAGAAATGAAGAAGAGAAGAAAAATTTTCATTTCAGAATTCTTCCAGACAAAGGGGAGATAAAGAAGATAATGACAGAAGATCAGGGGATGGGGCCTCATTAAGATTGTTATACACAAATGCTGATGGATTAGCTGTTAAGGCAGTAGAATTAAAAGATAGGATTCACAACAGTAAGGCAGATATAGTAGCAGTTACAGAGACTAAGTTGAGTGAGGACATCAACAGTGTCACAATTTTTCCTAAGGGCTTCAGAATATTAAGGGTTGAAAGATCTGAGTGGACTGGTAGAGGGATAGCACTGCTCATAAGTGAAAGGATTCAAGTTGAAGAAATAAAATTGGCCATAGAGAGTGAGTTCAAGGAATTTCTTGTTGCTCGCATAAATACTGGGTCAGAGAGCATTATAATAACTGTTGTATATAACCCACCAAGGAACCAACATAGGCCTGAAGTTTATGAGGAAAGTCATATAGGTACTATTGAAGTCATAAACTCAGTTGTTAACATGGATTGGGAGAGAAAATGTAAGATTTTGATTATGGGAGATTTTAATTATAAAGAGATAGATTGGATAAATCTTGACCCACACAGTGGTGAGGACTCATTCAGGGCAAGATTCCTATATTGTGTACAAGGGAATTTCCTACACCAACATGTAATGGAACCAACGAGGGCCAGGGGTGGGGATAAACCATCACTACTTGATCTAGTATTCACAGATAACGTGTTGGCTATTGAAAAAAATTAGTATGAACCACCAATTGGAAAGAGTGACCACTGTGTGTGTTGATGGAGTATATCATTGAAGATATTCTGCCTGAAAGAAGAGGCGCTGAGGACTTGAGGAGGAACTATCCAAAAGGAGATTACACCAAAATGAATGTGCTTTTTCCAGTTATTGACTGGAGAACCTTATTTTACAACAAATCTGTACAAGATATGTATGACATCTTTTGTGAGAAATATGGGAAGATAGTAGATTGCTGCATATCTGTCACCAAAGTAGGTGTAATTCATGCCAGAGAGATATGGTTCGATAATGAATGTGAAAGAGCTAAAGAGTGGAGAGACAAATGGTGGAAAAAAGTATAGGAGGAGAAAAAACATAAATTCCTGGCAAACTTACAAAAGAGCAAGAAATGATTACCTAAGTAAAAGGAGAGAGGCAGAGAGACTATGAAAGGGACATCACCAGGAAGGCTAAAAAAGATCCCACGCTTTTCCACAGCTTTATCAGAGGAAAACTGAAGGTAAAGGAGCAGGTTTTAAGGCTTAAGAGAGAGGATGGAAGCATCACTGAGACGGATGAAGAAATCTGCAAAGAATTGAACAAGGAGATTCAGTCAGTATTTATGAAGAAACTACTAAGAAAACATATCTCTCTTCAATTGGAATCCTTCAATTTTTGTCAGTGAGACAACATGGCTTCAGAGAAGGTAGATCAACAGTAACAAACTTATTAAAATTCTATGATGAGGTAAACCGAATCTTACAGGAAAGAGAGGGCTGGGCAGATTGCATATTCCTAGACTTCCAGAAAGCGTTTGACACTGTTCCACATGGGAGACTTATTAGGAAGCTGCACTCAATGGCTAGAATAGGTGGAAATGTTTTGGAATGGATAAAAACTTACTTAGAAGGAAGGGAACAGAGGGTTAGAGTAAGATACTCAGTGTCTGAATGGAGAAGAGTTAGTAGTGGAAGTCCACAGGGTTCAGTTTTAGGGCCACTTTTGTTCCTTGTATATGTAAATGACCTACCAGAGTCTGTAAATTCATTCATGAATATGTTTGCAGATGATGCAAAGATTGTGAAGAAAGTAAAAAAACGAGAACAATGGTAGAGAACTTCAGGAGGATCTAAATAATCTGCATGAGTGGTCAGAAAAGTGGCTAATGAAATTCAATACCTCAAAATGTAAGGTAATGAGAATGGGTACAAGTGCAAGAAGGCCCAAGCTTGACTACTCTGTGGCTGGAGTACAACTTCAAGAGACAGAAAATGAGAGAGATCTAGGAGTAAACATACTGGCAGATTTGTCTCCAGAAATACATATAAATGGCGTAGTAAGGGCAGCATATGCATTCTTATCAAATGTAAGGGTAGCCTTCAGGCACATGGACAAGGAAATGTTCAGAAATATTTATGTAACCTATGTGAGGCCAAAACTCGAATATGCAGCCCCCTTTTGGAATCCGCGCTTGAAAAAACACATAGCTAAGCTTGAAAAAGTTCAAAGACATGCCACGAAACTGGTGCCAGAAATACGCAATCTCGGTTATGATGAGAGGCTGAGGGAATTAGACTTGCCATCACTCGAAGCTAGAAGAGTAAGGGGGGATATGGTGACAGTCTTTAAATTCCTTCATGGTTATGATAGAGTGGATAGGGATCGATATTTCAATATGGCTGGCTCTAGAACTAGAGGTCATAGTTTGAAGCTTCGTAAGAAAACTTCTTTGCAGGATGTAAGGAAATACTTTTTCAGTGTAAGAGTAGTTGATAATTGGAATTGGCTAAGCGAGGAGGTAGTTAATGCTATCTCAATCCATAGTTTTAAGGACAGGTACGATAAGTATCACTAAGTCTAAAATGGAACCGATCAGGAGACGGGAAGATACGAGCTTTGGGCTCTTTCCCGTAAACACAATTAGGTAATCACAATTAGGTAATCACACACACAGAGGACTTAAACAGAGAATCAAGAAGTTAGAGGAAATGGTTACAAACCTTGATGATAAAATTCGGAATATGGATGGAGAAATGAAAGAGAATGAAACACTCAGAGAACAAATAAGATCTTTGGAGGAAGCAAATAAAGCACAAGGGCAGGAGAGAAAGGAACTAGAAAAAAGAATAAAGAAGCTGGAAGGGGAAAAGAGTCAACTAGAATCTAGAATTTCTAAACAAGAAGATAAAAACAAACAGCTAAATGACAACCTAAAGGAATTAGATGTTAGTTCACTGCTATCTTCTGAGAGAGACGAGATTGCTGCTTGGAATGTTCAGATTAAGGAAAACATTGAACAGTTCAGAAAAGAGTTCCAGGAGCTGAATATGGAAAATGATGCCATGAAAACGTCCTTTGCTGATGCACTAAAGGGGAATGTGGCAGTAAAAGAGGCTGTAAAGGTGGTGGCACTGGAAAACATACAAACAGTTGACTATAAAGAGACAGTAATCAAAAAAATGAAAGACGTTGTGATGGAAAGGGCAAACCCACTCATCAGACAGGCACTTGATAAAGACAGTGGTAATCTCAGGCATAAGCGAATCCCAGGAGCCAACATGGCAGAGGAGACTTGAAGAAAATAAAGCTAGGGTTGTAGACCTGATAAGAAAGCTTGGAGTAGTATGTGGTCCTGAGGATATTGTAAACATACACCAACTAGGTAAATATTCGAGGGAAGGAAAGCCGAGACCAACAAAAGTAACCTTTGAGAGAGGGGAGACATGTAGGGAAATATTGTTGAGAAAAAAAAGTCTAAAAGACCTTCAAGAATGCAAAGAAGTGTTCATTAGACGATACAGAACACAGGAAGAGATGGGAAAGATCAAAAACTTGTTGCAAGAGGCAAGAAGGTTAAATGATGAAAGAAATGAAGAAGAGAAGAAAAATTTTCGTTACGGAATACTTCCAGACAAAGGGGAGATAAAGAAGATAATGACAGAAGATCAGGGGATGGGGCCTCATTAAGATTGTTATACACAAATGCTGATGGATTAGCTGGTAAGGCAGTAGAATTAAAAGATAGGATTCACAACAGTAAGGCAGATATAGTAGCAATTACAGAGACTAAGTTGAGTGAGGACATAAACAGTGTCACAGTTTTTCCTAAGGGCTTCAGAATACTAAGGGTCGAAAGATCTGAGAGGACTGGTGGAGGGATAGCACTGCTCATAAGTGAGAGGATTCAAGTTGAAGAAATAAACTTGGCTATAGAAAGTGAGTTCAGGGAATTTCTTGTTGCTCGCATAAATACTGGGTCAGAGAGCATTATAATAACTGTTGTATACAACCCACCAAGAAACCAAAATAGGCTTGAAATTTATGAGGAAAGTCATATAGGTACGATTGAAGTCATAAACTCAGTTGTTAACATGGCGCGGGAGAAAAAATGTAGGATTTTGATTATGGGAGACTTTAATCATAAAGAGATAGATTGGATAAATCTTGACCCACACAGTGGTGAGGACTCCTTTGGGGCAAGATTCCTAGATTGCGTACAAGGAAATTTCCTACACCAACATGTAATGGAACCAACAAGAGCCAGGGGTGGGGATGAGCCATCACTACTTGATCTGGTGTTCACAGATAATGTGTTGGATATTGAAAATATTGAGTATGAACCACCAATTGGAAAGAGTGACCACTGTGTGTTGTTGATGGAGTATATCATTGAAGACATTCTTCCTGAGAGTAGAGGCACTGAGGACATGAGGAGGAACTATCAGAAAGGAGATTACATCAAAATGAATGAGCTTTTTGCAGTTATTGACTGGAGAACCTTATTTTACAACAAATCTGTACAAGAAATGTATGACATCTTTTGTGAGAAATATGGGAAGATAGTAGATTGCTGCATACCTGTCACCAAAGTAGGTGTAATTCATGCCAGAGAGAAATGGTTCGATAATGGGTGTAAAAGAGCTAAGGAGTGGAGAGACAAATGCTGGAAAAGGTATAGGAGGAGAAAAAACATAAATGCCTGGCAAACCTACAAAAGAGCAAGAAATGACTACCTAAGTAAAAGGAGAGAGGCAGAGAAAGATTATGAGAGGGACATCACCAGGAAGGCTAAAGAAAATCCCAAGCTTTTCCACAGCTTTATCAGAGGAAAACTGAAGGTAAAAGAACAGGTTTTAAGGCTAAAGAGAGCGGATGGAAGCATCACTGAGACGGACGAAGAGATCTGCAAAGAATTGAACAAGGAGTTTCAGTCAGTATTTACAGTAGAAAATACCCCACCCCCTCAGATTGCAGTGACAGAAGCTCAAGGGCCGGTATTAGAGAACATCAACCTTACAGCCACAGAGGTATGCAAAGCGCTGATGGATTTAGATGTTCATAAAGCTACAGGTCCTGATGACATATCCCCTCATGTGCTTAAAAAATGCGCAAACACAATATCAGTGGCACTAAGTATCATATTTAAGGAGTCATTGGAGTCGGGGGAGATTCCAAGATGCTGGAAACAAGCAAATGTGATACCTATCTTCAAAAAGGGAAGGAGGGATACGGCTCTGAACTATAGACCAGTTTCCTTGACCAGCATAGTTTGCAAAGTTATGGAGAAACTACTAAGGAAACATATCTCTCTTCACTTGGAATCCTTCAACTTTTTGTCAGTGAGGCAACATGGCTTCAGAGAAGGAAGATCAACAGTAACAAACTTATTAGAATTTTATGATGAGGTAAGCCAAATCTTACAGGAAAGAGAGGGCTGGGCAGATTGCATATTCCTAGACTTCCAGAAAGCGTTTGACACTGTTCCACATGGGAGACTTATTAAGAAGCTGCAATCAATGGCTAGAATAGGTGGAAATGTCTTGGAATGGATAAAAACTTACTTAGAAGGAAGAGAACAGAGGGTTAGAGTAAGACACTCAGTGTCTGAATGGAGAAGAGTTAGTAGTGGAGTCCCACAGGGTTCAGTTTTAGGGCCACTTTTGTTCCTTGTATATGTAAATGACCTACCAGAGAGTGTAAATTCATTCATGAATATGTTTGCAGATGATGCAAAGATTGTGAAGAAAGTAAAAAACGAGAACAATGGTAGAGAACTTCAGGAGGATCTAAATAATCTGCATGAGTGGTCAGAAAAGTGGCTAATGAAATTCAATACCTCAAAATGTAAGGTAATGAGAATGGGTACAAGTGCAAGAAGGCCCAAGCTTGACTACTCGGTGGCTGGAGTACAACTTCAAGAGACAAAAAATGAGAGAGATCTAGGAGTAAACATACTGGCAGATTTGTCTCCAGAAATACATATAAATGGCGTAGTAAGGGCAGCATATGCATTCTTATCAAATGTAAGGGTAGCCTTCAGGCACATGGACAAGGAAATGTTCAGAAATATTTATGTAACCTATGTGAGGCCAAAACTCGAATATGCAGCCCCCTTTTGGAATCCGCACTTGAAAAAGCACATAGCTAAGCTTGAAAAAGTTCAAAGACATGCCACGAAACTGGTGCCAGAAATACGCAATCTCGGTTATGATGAGAGGCTGAGGGAATTAGACTTGCCATCACTCGAAGCTAGAAGAGTAAGGGGGGATATGGTGACAGTCTTTAAATTCCTTCATGGTTATAATAGAGTGGATAGGGATCTATATTTCGATATGGCTGGCTCTAGAACTAGAGGTCATAGTTTGAAGCTTCGGACGAAAACTTGTTTGCAGGATGTAAGGAAATACTTTTTCAGTGTAAGAGTAGTTGATAATTGGAATTCGCTAAGCGAGGAGGTAGTTAATGCTACCTCAATCCATAGTTTTAAGGACAGGTATGATAAGTATCACTAAGTCTAAAAATGGAACCGATGAGGAGACGGGAAGATACGAGCTTTGGGCTCTTTCCCGTAAACACAATTAGGTAATCACAATTAGGTAATCACACATACACACACACACACACATATATACATATATATATATATATATATATATATATATATATATATATAAAGTATTTTCTTACCTGGTAAGTCTTTGGCAGAGAAAAAGCCTACAACGTCAGGCATCTCCAGTGCCTTGGTCTCATCTACTGAGATGATTTTTGCATGGGGACGAGTTGAAAGAACAAGAGCTGCATGTAATTCATTCTCCAAGTGAGGCATATCATCTATAAATACAGCTTCGCCAGTTGCATGTTTCAAGGCAGAAGCATGTACCAGAGGACGACCAATAGGGTCCAAAGAACTTTGGGTAGAGGGTACCTAATATTATATGAAAAGGAAGTCTTTCTGATTAAAATTAGTTCAAAGAAAAGCAAGCATTTTTCTTTCTCTCTCGACATCCTCTGCGAATTACAAGAAGGTTAACTTGTGCAATTATGCAGTGAGGCAATGTTAGCTGGGAAGGGTAAGTACAAGTTTTCCACCCCATTTTAAAAGGTAACATGCCATATTCTACTAAACAATAATTGCTGGTGCATGTATGAAGCTGGCAAAATATCCCACTAAAGTAAAGTAGCAATTATGTCCAAATATTGAAGTATTAATATACACAGCACTGAGATGTCATCAGAATGGCTGGTGGTATGCAGTTCCTTTCCCTTTGCAGTTCAGTAAATTACATTCATACACTAACAGAAAAAGAATTCAAGCCAAATAACAAATCCTTCACAAACAATGATATAGTTATGTATCATATCCATCATATATTTTATTCTATGATCAAAAAAATGTTGCTTTGTAGTTTGTTAAATAATGGAGTGCCTTTCAATTAACTTAAAGTAAGAAGATATCACTTTGTACAAAAATTCTGAAGTTTCTATAAGTTTTACCAGTCTCCAAAGGAAATACAACTATTTTTTAAAGAAAATATTTTATATAACACTAATGAGATTCAATAAGAAAAATTATTATATACATAGCTTATTTGGAAAACAAGTATAAAAGAACGACTCTAAAATAAGGAATTTACATGATGCTAATATAAAATTGCAAGATTATACCTACCTTTTGAAACAACTGTGTGCTTTTTGGACTTCGGTAATTATAACCTTGTATGGCTCTCTCTTCATCTTGTGTAAGAGGAGGAATCGGATCACTTAACTTTTCTCCAAGGCATTTACGAACACTCAGGTAGAACTTGAAAAAGAAGCTGCAAATTGGAGAAAGAAACTCATATCTCCGTATCTTATATGCCACAAAATGGGAGTAAAAAAATTAGGGGAGACTGACAGTACATACATCCTTATATTCTTTTGTTCTTGATATATAGTGGCAGACAAAGTAGGAGGAAATTACGCTAAATCAGTTCTCTTGATTTAGCTCTTGGCATCCTGCTGGTGTTGTAAAAGGATTCATGCATGAAAACACTCATGTGCTATTCTACAGAAGTAGGCATGGGTTAAGCAGTGTGCTGAATATGTTCTCTAACATAAAAAATAACTACAAATATAATGATACAAATGATAATAATTATAAGAAGCATGTGAAGACTGTTGTATTCCATCTTTTTTTTCACAAGTAGCTAGAAAACTTGGAGTTTCTCCAGAGAGAAAAAGCATAAAATGACTGATACTTTCTTAATTGTAAGAAAGAAAAGCCTCGAAAAATCAGAAGGACATACTGAGTTAATGCGTAACTTCCTCTCTGACTTCGCATGGGATGACTACTGCTTTCGGTCACGCAACCCTGATCAGGTAGCTCTAAAAGTTGCCGAGATCATGACCTCGGGAATGGAGGTGTACATTCCCTCTTCTACAAAAACTCTCTCTCCCCCTAAACCTTGGTTTGACCGTGCCTGCTCCATGGCTATCTAGACCTTGATTCGGGCTCGCTGATCTTACTAAGCCTCTCCTTCCGATTTAATTCGCTCTGCTTTTATTGTTGCTAGGAATCGCTGTACTGCTCAGATTCGAAGGTCTAAGGCTTCCTTTATGAGAAGGAAAGTTGATGACCTTAGCTCCTCTCTCACTGACAAATGCTTCTGGTTCTTAGCCAAAAATGTCTGTAACTCAAGCTTTCCCCCTCTCATTCGGTCTGATGGTTCTATACCTTGCTCTCCCACTGACAAAGCCACTCTCTGTTCCTCAATCTTTACCCCACTCTAACCCTATGCCCTCCCTTATCCTTTCTTCATGCAAAGTTCATAAGGTTCTTCGCTTGCTATAGACGAACAAGGCATCTGGTCCTGGTGGTATCCCTGCAAGGTTCCTTAAGGAGTTTGTGGATGAACTGGCTCTCGTGCTTTGCCGTCTCTTTCACCTCATTCTGTCAACCAGTATCTATCCTTTAACTTGGAAGCATGTTCTATTCAACCTGTTCCTAAGAAGGGTGACCGCTCTATTCTTTCAAACTACCGACCTATTGCCTAAACCTCCTCTATTCCTAAAGTTTTCGATACTTTGTTCAATGCTCACTTCCTAAAACGCCTTGAATCTAACTCACTTATCTCCGATCACCAGTACAGCTTCCACAAGGCAAAATCCACCGGTGACCTCCTGTCCTATCTTACTCATGTATGGTCATCTTTTCTGAGGAACTATGGGGAATCCTTTGTCGTTGCCATTGATATCTCTAAGGCTTTTGAGAGTCTGGCACAAGGCTCTGTTGGCCAAACTCCAGGCTCTGTTGGCCAAACTCCCTGCCTATGGCTTTACCCCTTCTTTCTGTTCTCTGATATCCAGTTTTCTTTCTGACCGTTTTATATCTGTAGCTGTTGATGGTGCGACATCTAGCCCTGTTCTGTTACCAGTGGTGTTCCACAGGGCTCTGCTCTTTCACCTACTCTGTTTCTTCTCTTTATCAATGATCTTCTACAATCCCCATCTTCCTCTCTTCTTCATGCCTTTGCTGATGATTCTACCCTTCACTTTTCCTCTGCCTTTTCTTCACAACCTTCATCTACTACTCGTAATCAGTCTCATATCACTCTTTCTTCTACTCTCAACTCCGATTTGCAGAGGGTATCTGATTGGGGCACTCAAAATTTGGTTAAATTCAATGCCTCCAAGACACAGTTTCTGGCTATTTCTTTATCTTTTTCTCCTCCTGATAACCTTATTGTGTCTTCGGAACTAACGAAATTTACCCTCTTAATTCTATCAACATATTAGGAATCCACATAGCCTCTAACTTGTCTTGGAGGAATCACATAATCCAAATTTCTAAATCTTCATCCAAAAAATTGGGGGTTTTGTTTCGTTTCCATCATTACTTTTCCTCTTTACAGCAACTTAAAATATATAAAGGCTTTATCTGTCCCTGCTTAGAATACTGCTCACACGTCTGGGGTGATTCTTCTTATACTTGTCTCCTTGACAGGGTTGAATCTAAGGCAGTCATACTCACAGATGATCCTTCTCTTACTTCTAATCTGGATTCTCTCTCTCTTCACAGTAAGGTATCTTTTCTTTCTCTTTTCTATCGCTACTACTTCCATCGCTGCTCTTGAGTTGGTGAGTTGCATCCCTCCCCCATTGCCAAGGCCGCGTTACACTCGTCAAGGCCTCATCTCACAGCTACTGTGTAGAGATTTGTAACTCGCTGATTGGTCGGTGAAGCAACTGCTTCTTCCCTTCTACCTCCAGACTCTGGAACTCTCCTCCTCTTTCTGTCTGTCGTATGGCATTTCATAGATGCCTATAGCCTCACACGGCATTTCGTAGATGCCTATAGCTGCTAGAGGGCAGAGGGCACACCCAGATACCTGTCGCCACAGGATTAGCACACAGAGCCCGTGTTAGTCTGAAGTCAGCCTTTGCTGGGGGCAGAACCTACATCCATAGTTAGCAACCTCCCCCTAAGGTGGCAGGAAAGGTGAGTGACAGGAACTATAGGAATGGGAGCTTCGAGGTGTAAAATAAGTGTATACAGTACTCTAATAAATAACTCTAAAGAAGAAGATGCATATCTCTCCATTACCAACCTCACTACCTATAATAATACATAGATAGTGCAATTAAAGCACTATCTGACAATTGGAGGCAGCATTAGGACACATCCATGCCGTTACTACAGTGAAGAAGAACAAAGAATTAAGAATACAGAAGAAACAGGGATAAAAAAAACCCTATGGAAGAAATGTTCGAGTGTTGAGAAACTTCTAGACGCTTACAAGCAGCAAGTCAGTGACGCTGAGGGAGAAAGCCTCAGCTCCGACAGTATCCAGTTACAATATCCAGTCACTCCTCTCCCTCATCCCCGTATTGGCAAGGCTCTCCGCAGAAAGAATTGTCCCATGCAGCCTTCATGTACACCACCGTTACAGTGCGCCGCACTGTGACCAGGGCTTTGAGAGAAAACACCCCTACAAGAAGATATGTGTTGCCAGATCCAACCAAGAAGATGGTGATTCGTTGATTTTATGAGAGAGATGGATGACGTTGGTGGGAAAATCAGCGATCAAGAAGAAAGAAGAACCCCCTTCTCCATTGCCTGTTGCTGTGACATTCTTCAAGCAGTTTTCCAAAATAGCTAACTACTTGTGATCTGTATCCAGTGACTAATGCGACCATTATTAAAAGAAATTGAGGTCGGAGGTCTCTGCCATTTCACTTGTAGTGATGCTTTGACTCATCCACCCCTCATCTAAAAGGGGTATGGCTCTATTAAATTAATAAAAGTAGAATTTCTGTACCCATTACTAACATGGATAATTTGTACCAAAACTCCAACTTTGTTGTAATTTTGAATAATATAACAAGTAATTGCATTTGATGGGTGATCAATTTATTTTTATTATTGCCTAAGTTAATTATTAAATGGGCAAATGTATTGATTTTAATTGAAAAAGACTTAATGTATGTGTAAAATTATTTGTACATAAATTTCTTAAAGCGAAAGAAATTGAGTGGGAAATATTCTTACACCTGCTTTCAAGGTTCTTTCTTGTTTTCGCAGGAGAAAATTTTAGCAGGAATGACTGATTGTTCTTCTAACGTCGTTATTATAAAGAAATTTATATTAATTACGTGTATAACATATCCTTTTTGAAGAATAAGAAAATTCTATGATGTTATTTAGATCTTTAATGTTAAATACAAATAGTTTTTATTTTTGCGTTATTCAGGCGGGAAAAGTGAGTCGAGTGACTGTGCTGTGATTGGGGGAGTTTTCGTGTAGGGGGGACTTGGGATGGGTGATGCGGTCATGCAACCTCCGGGCCGAGAGCGGTTTTACACCCACACTCCTTCAGAGTATGGGGGAAGGAAATGCATGCGCAGTAAATAGAAAAATGACTAGAAGGGGAGTTGTACAGAAAGAAGGAATGTGAGTGTTTTGAAAGTGTCGAGTGCGGGAGAGAATGGGTGTGACTGACTGGGGGGTATAATGGGGAGGGTTGTTTTCGTGGCTGAAATTGCAGGAAAGTCCGTTGGTGGGGCAAGATGGGGATAGAGTCGGCGAGGATTCTTCCCCTGCGCCACCGTGTCTTTATGCAGGCCATATGATCATAATTTTAATGGGATGTGATGTAGTTGTTGCGATATCTAATTAGGGATATTTTTGAGAAAGTGATTTCCACCTGCCCAGATATGGTTGAGATGCAAATTTTATTTTATTTTTGTTTTGTCCCCTACTCCGCCAACGAGATTATTATTCAATTTTCGAGAATTACAAGATAGATATTACGGGATAAAGGACCTGAATCTATGAATGATTCTTTATTTTTCTTTCTAGCTGCATATATACATTATTTGTCTGAAAGATTTGCTAAATACGTAAAATAAAACTTTGAAGGCTTAGCCATTATAATGTCTGTCACAATTATTTCAGCTTGATCATGAAGAAGGGAGTGCAAACCCACAAGAAATGACAACAAGAATGTCAAACAGTCATTTTCTGTATTTGAAAAAGACGAAATTGATCCAGAAACCAAAGAGACAGGGGAAGAACAACGCCGACACGCAAAACTCCCCGCAAAAGCTAGCCATTTGAAGTCCAGAAGAGAGATATTGAGCAGTATTTTTTGGTAGGAAAAGGAAAGAGAGTAAAAAAAAAGTAGTTAAGTACCTACCCGATTGCAAGTATGAAAATGAGAAAAAATATATAACTCCCCCCTATCTCCTAAGGTAAGTCTGTTGAATAGTCACTCGAAAATTTTTAATTTGAGTTAGTAGCAGAATATATATATATATATATATATATATATATATATATATATATATATATATATATATATATATATATATATATATATATATATATATATATATATATATATATATATATATATATATATATATATATATATGTATATATATATATATATATATTATATATATATATATATATATATATATATATATATATATATATATATATATATATATATATATATATATATATATATATATATATATATATATATATATATATATATATATATATATATATATATATATATATATATATATATTATTTTTTCAATGAAACTTAAGAAAAGTTCATTCTTTAATGTTGCAAATGAAATATTATTTTTAGTTTTATTACTTCATACACAGAGTCAAATTTGTTATATTTTTTCAGATGCATGTTTTCTTTTATATATATTTTTATGTTGAAAAATCTTTAATATCTTTATCCCTTTGATATAATTAAAACAAAAATTTGAAATGGCTTATTTAGAGATAATTATTGTTAATTACTATCATTGTCATAAAATTTATTATTACAATTGAGTTAATTAAGATAATCATAATTTTGTTGATAGTAGTAGAGATATTATCAAATATGATTGTAGTGTTTTGCTTTAATTTCATCAGAGGTGTGTTGACCTATAGCAAGTGTGTGCTTCAACTCAAACCTCTGATTTGTAGAAAGAGAAAAGATTATCGTAATAGACAAGAAAGTGAATGCTCATTTTAGTAAAGTCCGTTGCAATATTAAATAGAAATGAATGGATTTATGTTTCAAAGTTTCTTCAGTTGTACATTAAGTTATTTTGTTTTTATTCTTTTTTTAGACCTTAGAAAATTATTGCAGTTGTACTCTGTCCCCTTGTATAGTTTGGGCAGGAAGTTCAGTCATAAAAAGGGGACCTATAAGCAAAAATTATACGTTTTTTTTGAAGAAAAATATATTCATTCTCTCTCTCTCTCTCTCTCTCTCTCTCTCTCTCTCTCTCTCTCTCTCTCTCTCTCTCTCTCTCTCTCTCTCTCTCTCTCTCTCTCTCTCTCTCTCATCCTCTTTTACCCTTTACATACTGAACCATGTTATTCCTCTATGTTGACAGAGTATTATAATCATTGATTCTTTTTAGATTCCTTTGCAAATTTGCTAGATAATAAATGTGCCCAAGTTTTATTGCAGTTGATAAGTTTTTGCATGCTGATATTGCATAAATACTGATAAGACATAAGTTGAACTGCTTATTATATGAGCTTTTCTGCCACATATTGCAACTGTTTTAGAAAATAGATAAAGCTCCCACTGACAAATTGGGCAAGCAGAAAATTGATGATTATGCTCCTATATATATATATATATATATATATATATATATATATATATATATATATATATATATATATATATATATATATATATATTATATATATATATATATATATATATATATATATATATATATATATATATATATATATATATATAACACTCCTACAACTTGGTGGCAGCGCAGTACTGATCACACCTTTGGAAAAAAGTACAAAGAGACTCTCATATCAGAAGAAACCAGTGCGAAGAAAAGAAAATAAGAATGGCAAACGCAGAAATCCAACATCTCCCAATTCAAGAAATGAGTGACGAGGCCAAACACTGGAGAATTCTCGAACTGGAGGAGCACGTGCGGCGCCTACAAACTCCTGCCGACGCCGCTCCGTCGAGAAGGAACTTGGTCAACGCCAACAGAGAAACCGATGCCTCAAACATCGACGAACAGCCTGCCGCTCCGAGCCCCGTGGTGACACAGGGAACGCAGCAGGACAAGCCCCCACCCCGTGCCCTGGTTGTAAAGGAGCCTCGAGTCAAAAATTCACCTTTATACCTCGATGGCGCAAATGTAAAAGACCTCGAATGTCCGTCCATAATTCCCGCGACCGACTTCCTGAAATACTTGGGTCTGCGAATGAGAAGTGACGAGTGGTCAAACAGAGAATATTATGAAACTTTTAAGGAACTATTCCTAAGATATTTCTTAGTAAGCCGAAGTGTGACCGGGGCATTGAGTAAAAATGCCCATTACAAGAAATATAAGTTGCCGGATCCGACCAAGAAGATGGCGATTCGTCGATTTTACTCGAGAGAAGAAGGAGAACCCCCTCCTTCCTTGCCTTCTGCCGTGAAGTTCTTCAGGACCACCTCCTTAAAATATCTAAGTACTTGTGATTTGTATCCAGTGAGTAATGGGACAATTAGTAAAAGAAATTGAGGTCGGTGGACGCCGCCATTTTATCTTGTAGTTATGCTTTGACTCAGCCAACCTGCCTATGAAGGGTGTGGTGCCTAATAAGTTGATAAAAGTAGAATTTCTGTACCCATTACTAACATGGATAATTTGTACTAATAGCTATAAGCAGTAATAAACTCCATTTTTTTTTATAATTTGAGTAATATAAAGAAATTGCGTTGGAAGTGTGTTCCATTTATTTGTATTAATGCTTAGATTGAATTTTAAGAACGCGAATGTATCGATTTTTAATTGACAAATTTAATGCACGTGAAATCACTATTACGGTATATTAATTTCTTAAGTGTAAGAATTATAGTGAGTAATATACTTGAATCTGTTTTTAAGGTTTTACTTAGAACACGTGTGATTTTCGAGAAAGGAATGCGGAAGTGACCAATCGATCTCCCAACCTCGTTATTATAAATATGTAGTAATTGTACTGATCTTTGATATTTAAAGTACGTGTAAAATCATTTTTATATTAATTTCTTAAAGTGAAAGAAGTCGAGTGTTAAGATTACGCCTGTTTTTAAGGTTTTTCTTTTTTTGTTTGTTTTTCTCCGTGGGAGTAATGTTTTAGCGAAAGAAAGACATAAATGACAGATCGTTCTTTTAATGTTGTTATGATGGGAAATTAATATTACGATACGTGTGTGGCATTTCATTTTGAGGAATAAGAAACTTTGTGATATTATTTAGAGATGAGTTTTTTTAATTTCGCACTATGCAGGTGAAAGTAAGAGTAAATTAGAGGAATTTGTGCTGTCCTAGAATAGGGAAGGTTCATCCAGTGAGGACGTGCTTCCAGTAGCTCTAGTCTTGACCATACTTAGTACAATGGAGAGTGGTGGTGTTCTTTGTGCTGGTGGTGTTAGTGGTAGTGGTGTTGGTGGTGGTGTCGTTGTTGGTGCTGTTTGTGGCTGTGCTGGGGATTTGTCCTCGTCTGACGCAAGCAAACTCATTTTTAATTTAAGAAATGAGTTGGCCGCAGTCAGGCAGGAGGTCAGATCCTTAGCTGAGGAGAACAGGGATCTGAGAGGTAAGGTAGAGGTGTTAACCAGGAAGGGACAATTGAATAGAGAAGACGACTGGAAAGTTGTGAATAAGGGTTCAACGAAGATGGTTCTTAAGAAAAATGATACTTTTAGACTACAAGTTGCCAATTCATTTAGTTCACTTAGAGATGAAGGTGACAGTGGCGGCAGTAATTCTTCAGGACCCATAGAGTCAGACAGGTGTACTAGCGATCGTAGAAATAGAAATGGAAGTGGGAAAAGCTCTCAGGTCAAGAGCCTAGGTAAGTCTCCCAAGGTCGGAGTAACCCATCCTCCGGATAAGTCTCGTTCTTTGGTAATTGTAGGGGATTCACTATGCAGATATGTAGACAGGAAACTCAGGCATAAAGTTAGAGGAAAATATTTTTTCCCTGGAGCAGGTATGAAGAAGGTGGGTGAGTCAATAAATAGCTGGATTGAGAAAAAAGATGTTGTTTGTTTGATAGCTGGGGGAAATGACGTGCAGGATGGTAGAAGTGAAGAGCTGATTAGGTTGTATAGACAAGCCCTGGATAAGATCAGGAAAAGGGGTGCAGTTCCTGTGATGTGTGGTATTCTCCCTAGGCTTAGCCAAAGTTCAGAGTGGTGGTCTCGAGCTATATGAGTAAATGCTAGGATGAAAGTCTTCTGTCGGGAGAATAATATAGGTTTTATAGACGGGTGGGATCACTTCACTAGTCGTAAGCATATGTATGCAAGGGATGGAGTGCATCTTTCTAATTCAGGTGTCTCGGTATTGGCTGGTATGATAGACAGAGAGGTAGGGGGGCTTTGTTAGACACAAATAATGAAATGATTAATACCTGTGCAGAAAAATTAGTCAGTAAGGGTTCAGTAAATAGTGGGTCAAATAACTGGGAGTCTAAGGATAAGAACCATTTGTTACATAGAACAAATATTAACAAAAAGAATAGCCACAAGAAGGGTAAAGCTAGAGAAAGTTTAAAAGTATATTATACAAATAGCCGTAGTTTAGGTAACAAGATAGAAGAACTGAGAGCCATAGTATGTAGTGAGAGACCGGATATAATATGCAGTAGTGAAAGTTGGATTAATTTAGAAAGCAAACACCTTAAATCTGAGTACATAATTACAGGATATAAACTTTATAATGCTGATCGTAGTGCAGATAGAAGAGGGGGAGGGGTAATTATGTATATTAAAGATAGCCTCAGAAGCTGCATTAAGTCTGGAATTAAGACAAATCTAAATTCAGAAACCTTATGGGTTGAAATTAAAAATAATATAGAAAGTCTAGTTGTAGGAGTAGTCTACAGACCACCTGATCTAGACAATATAGAGTCGCAAGTTATATATGATGAAATTTCTAAAGTGACCAGGTCAAATAGAGTTTGCATTGTAGGCGATTTTAATTTTAGACATATTAACTGGGAAACCATAACAGGTGATAGTAGCTCTAAGGAGTTTTTGGAAGTAGTAGAAGACAATTTCCTTTCTCAGCATGTACTTGAAGCAACACGGGGGGTGAATACACTAGATTTAGTTCTTAGTAATAGAGAGAATATGGTTACAAATTTAGAAGTTGGTAAAAAATTGGGCAACAGTGACCATGATTCCATTAGATTTAACATAATTTTCAAAGAAACTATAAAGGAAAATAAGAATATTGTTCCAAACTTTAGAGCAGGAGATTTTGAGGGCTTAAAAACTAAATTATCTAATGAGGTATGGGAAGGGATTTCTGGGGTACAGATGTGGGTAGTTAATCCAGCAGGTCAGGTCGCAGGTAGCGGATTACCCCGAAATTTGGGTACCACATGCCAAGGATTATCACAAGATAAGATCAATACATTAAATTCTCTCACAGGAAAGAACAGCAGTCCGTCAGTTAATATAAATTTGGATGAGGAATATAACAATTTTGTCATGACTCTTAAGAATAGTCAGAGAGACTATATTCCCATGAAACATTGCAGATCAAGAAAAAATGACCCTAAATGGATGAACAATAGAATAAAGAATCTTATGGGTATTAAAAGAGGAATATACAGGAAACTAAAAAGAGGTGAAGAGCATGTGAGGCAGCAATATATACAGTTAAACAGGGAAGTTAAAAAGATAGTTAGAGAGTCGAAAAGAAAATACGAAGTTAGAATAGCAGGAGAAGCTAAAGAAAATCCTAAAGGGTTTTATCAACATTATCAAACAAAATTTAAGGAAAAAGTCGGACCAATTGAAGTAGCCAATGGCCATATCACAGATGACGATTAAGTGATGTGTACATGTTTAAATGATTATTTCTTATCTGTATTTACCAATGAAAACTTGGAAAATATTCCGGAAGTAGAATCCATTTACAGAGACAGTCCCGATAAAATACTTAGTTCAATAAATATTACGAGAGAGGAGGTAATAAAAGAAATAGATAAATTAAAGGCTCATAAATCTCCGGGACCTGATGGAATATATGCTAGAATATTAATGGAATGCAAGGAAGAGCTTAGTTGTCCACTAACTGCATCATTTAATAATTCAATAAAATTAGGATCGGTACCCATGGAGTGGAAATTGGCAGATGTGGTACCAATATTTAAAAAAGGAGAACGAGTTAAAAAGAATAATTATAGGCCGGTAAGTTTAACGTCAACAGTGGGTAAGATTCTAGAATCCATAATTGCAAATAAAATAAGGGCACATCTAGAATTACACAGACTGATAAAACTTTCACAACACGGGTTTCTTAAGGGTTTTTCGTGCCTTACAAACTTACTGTCTTTTTATTCAGAAGTTTACGAGGCAGTAGATTGTGGCAAAGAATATGATACAATATATCTAGATTTTAGCAAAGCTTTTGATAGAGTTCCTCACAAAAGATTAGTTAAAAAGCTGGAAGCTCATGGTATAGGAGGAGCTGTTCTCAGATGGATCAAACAATGGTTAAAAGACAGAAAACAGAGGGTTTGCATAAATGGAGAGAAATCAGAGTGGGGCTCGGTTACTAGCGGGGTACCACAAGGCTCGGTACTTGGTCCCCTATTATTCATCGTATATCTAAATGATCTGGATTCATAAGAACATAAGAATAGAGGACACTGCAACATGCCTACTGGCACACACGAGGCAGCTCCATTTTTGAATTGTATATTCAGCATGTCTAACCTATTCTATTCTACTCTACTTATTTATTCTATTTTTCTGTTTATGATTTTTCTAATAAGCACTAACCTATTCATACCCACCCTACCTCTGTCATATGTCTATCTAATCTACATTTGAAGGTGTCTAAGGTATTGGCATTTACTATCCTACTAGGAAGCTTGTTCCATGCATCAGCTACTCTATTACCAAACCAATTTTTACCAATTTCCCTTCTGAACCTAAATTTATCAAGCTTAAATCCATTATTACGAGTTCTGGTTTGATCATGAATTTTTAAAACTTTATTAATATCTCCCTTGTTAATCCCTTTAAACCATTTATACACTTCAATCATATCCCCCCTAACTCTTCGCCTCTCTAGAGAATGTAGATTAAGTTTTTTTAATCTGTCCTCATATGGTAGATTTCTGATATTGTGTATCATCTTGGTCATTCTTCGCTGCACTCTCTCCAAGGATTCAATTTCCATTCTATAATAGGGTGACCAGAATTGCACAGCAAGGATATCAGTAGTAACCTAAGTAAATTCGCAGACGACACTAAAATAGGTAGAACTATAAATGGAAAAGAAGACATTCATGCTTTACAGGAAGATCTAAATAGATTATCTGAATGGTCGGACAAATGGCAAATGGAATTTAATGTTGAAAAATGTAAAGTAGTTAAAATGGGTACTATAAAAGACAATACTAGTTATAAGCTAAATAACCATGAAATCATGAGTTCTCAGTGTGAAAGGGATTTGGGAGTTCTTGTGAGTAGTAGTCTTAAGCCAAGAGAGCAATGCACAGCAGTCAGAAATAAAGCAAACAGAATTTTAGGATTTATCTCAAGAAGCGTTAGCAATAGGACGGAAAAAGTTATTTTGCAGCTCTATCTTGCATTAGTTAGGCCCCATTTAGATTATGCTGTGCAATTCTGGTCACCCTATTATAGAATGGAAATTGAATCCTTGGAGAGAGTGCAGCGAAGAATGACCAAGATGATACACAATATCAGAAATCTACCATATGAGGACAGATTAAAAAAACTTAATCTACATTCTCTAGAGAGGCGAAGAGTTAGGGGGGATATGATTGAAGTGTATAAATGGTTTAAAGGGATTAACAAGGGAGATATTAATAAAGTTTTAAAAATTCATGATCAAACCAGAACTCGTAATAATGGATTTAAGCTTGATAAATTTAGGTTCAGAAGGGAAATTGGTAAAAATTGGTATGGTAATAGAGTAGCTGATGCATGGAACAAGCTTCCTAGTAGGATAGTAAATGCCAATACCTTAGACACCTTCAAATGTAGATTAGATAGACATATGACAGAGGTAGGGTGGGTATGAATAGGTTAGTGCTTATTAGAAAAATCATAAACAGAAAAATAGAATAAATAAGTAGAGTAGAATAGAATAGGTTAGACATGCTGAAAATACAATTAAAAAAATGGAGCTGCCTCGTGTGTGCCAGTAGGCATGTTGCAGTGTCCTATATTCTTATGTTCTTATGTTCTAAACGTAGCTTCAAGGGAGTAGAATGTTTGTTTGTTGTTAGAATGGGACCTAGGACTGGTGAAGCAGTCTTGTGACCGCGCGGCCCAACCGAGATTTCACCTTTACTCTCCTTCAGAGAGACAACATCAAGAACAAAGAAGACCGGTAACCATCAACTGGATACCCAGCCATATCAACATCCCTGGAAATGACAAGGCCGATCAACTTGCCAAGGATGCCGTCTTATGCCACAGCATACAGCAATCTATACAACCCCGTCTTCAACAATACAAATAAAAAACCAAGCAGGCACTACAGAGATCAAAGCAGGAAAACCACAACTACTGGGTCAACAAAAGCTCCTACTCTGACACGTGGTACAGGGAGGCAACAAAACTTGAGCCCTCACCGGTATCCAAATACACCCCAAGGAGTCTAGCTGTCACGATAGCTAGACTCAGGCTAGGCTACAAATGCTGCTGGGAAATTATTGAGAACCCCAGAAAAGAGTGTGCACACTGTCACAAGACAACTGATAAGGCCCTGCTGCATTATCTTTTAGAATGTCCAAAGACAAACAGCTTAAGGAACGGATTAAACATGGAACCACAACACCCCAATGCGACAGTTCATGCAGCCAAAATTGTTAAGGAAATACTTGACAACATAGACACACATCTCACCACCTTGGAAACTTTCGAACCACCAAGGTGATAAAACAAACCAAGAGGTATAACCTCTAACCTACGGGCCGTTCTTTGAACAAGGGCCCGTGCCAACACAAGGTTGGCTTTAACCTCAAACAACAACAACAAATCAGAGAGATCAGGAAAGGGAACCCAACGTTGTAAATAAAAGGGACTTTCACAGACAGAAAGGGGACGATTGTCTTGAAAGTGATATAGCGAATGTGATAGCGAATGAGTATGAATGACTGGGAGTATAATGGGGGGGTTGCTCTAGGGGGTGAAATCGCGGAAAGCACCGTTAGGAAGCTTGATTGGGGAGTCTGCGAGGATCGTTCCCCTGCTCCGCCGTGTCCTTATGCATGCCATATCAGAGTATATTTATGGGAGGTGATGCGCTGTTGCAATATCTAGTGAGGGATATTTTTGAGAAAATGATTCTCCACCTGCCCAGATATGGTTGAGATGCCAAGTTTGTTTTATTTTTGTTTCGTCCCCTACTCCGCCAATGAGATTATTATTCGATTTCCGAGAGTTCCAAGATAGATATTACGTGATAAAGGACGTGAATCTATGAATGATTCTTTATTTTCTTTGCTAGCTGCAGTATATACATTATTTGTCTGAAGAGATATGTTAGATTGATAAAATAAAACTTTGCGAGTTTTAGCCATGATAATGTTTATCAAAATTATTTCAGCTTGGTCATAAAGAAAGAGTGAGAGCTGACACGAAATGACAACAAGAATGTTATACAGCCGTTTCCCGTATTTGAGAGAGCAGAAGTTGATCCAGAAGCCAAAAGAACAGTGGAGAAAACAGAGCCCATATGCGCACCCCCGTAAAAGCAAACAGACAGAACAGTTATAAGTCGAACTTCTCCCTGTTCTGGAGGAAATTCTGTTGTACAGTAATTCAAATAAGTCAAATTCGAGATAGTAAAAGAATATATATATATTTTCTGTTTGAATTGTTCATGTACAACTCTGTACGAGAATTTGAAACTTAAGCAAAATGCATTCTTTACTGTTGCTAATGAAATATACTCTTTGTTTTTATTATTGCATACACAGAGACAGACTTTTTATATTCTTTGATACCCGTTTTTGTTATATAGTTTTTTGAATTGAAGAAATCTTTAAAATCTTAATTAAAGAGTTTTGAAAAGATTATCTAGAAATAATTAATGTTAATCACTGTCATTGTCATGAATTTAAAATTACATTTGAGCTAATTAAGATAATTGAGATTCTCAAAGATTATATGTTGAGTTTTAAATTTAAAATTAATGATACTTAAGTCATTATAAGACGTCTGTTAAGAAAAAGATATTTGTACTTTTGTTGATAGTAGTAAAGATATTGTCACATATGATTTTAATCTTTTGCTTTAATTTCATCAGAGTGTGTGTGCTTCGACTCAACCCTCTGATTTATAGCAAGAAAAAGATTGTCATTATAGACAAGGATGTGTATGCTATTACAGTAAAGTCCTTAGCAATATTAAACAGAAAGGAATGGATTTATGCTTCGACATTTCTGCAGTTGTACACTAAGTTCTTTTTGCTTTTGTTTTTGTTAATGGGGAATAAGAATAGCCCTCTGACAATAAACGTAAAACTCTGTTAATAGTCATTCCTCACGTTTTTTCACTTTCATTTGTTTATTTATTATTTTATTATTAGAGATAAATCTCTGCGACAATTTTTTATTTTCAGTACATGTAAAGGAAGGAGGCCCCGTCTCATCTGACACGTGGGTGGAAACCGCAACGTATTTCGATACTACAAGAATGTTGCCGTCATTGATTCTTTTTTTGTTTTTTTCCAGCGAAGCTAGGCGATACTTGTGCCTACATTTTATTGCAGTCGATAAATTGTTGCATGCTGTTATTGCATAAATACTGATAAGACATCGGTAGTACTGCCATTTGTATAAATATTTTTGCCACATGTCGCAACTGTTTAGAGAATAGATAGAACTCCCATTGACAAATTGTGGAGCCAGCAAGTTGCCACTTATGCTCTATATATATACATAGATTATGACAGCAGGAATTTGAATAGTAAAATAGACTGTGTTAGAATGAGCATTACTATGAAATATAAGTACAGAACTCTGTTCTTACTTCTGAATGCCAGTCTCCATTGTATATATATGGCTATTCCTGATTTAGTATTTTTATTTTATTTTTTATTATTCTTATTTTGATCATGATTATTAGTAATGTTATTATTATGTTGACTATTATTGTTGCTATCTCTCAATGGCCTGTTGCTAATTATTATTTTTGAAATGTAATTAGCAGTAACCTGATGATTTGTATTTTTCATTTGAATATATGCTTGATATTACTGTAGCCACTGCTAATAAGATATTTCTTTAATGGCTTTTCTCAGTATTTAGTGATTGTTCTTTTTGATATCTATAGTAGAGTAATGTTATGTATCAGTTTCTAAGCTAAGTCCTAAGTATCTTGGAATAATAATCTAGTTGTGTAGACACATACCTTCCATTACCGCCCTATTCCTAGGCAGCCCTGACCTGCAAGTTCTAAAAGTCTTTAGATTTTGTCCTCTCAAACAAGTCCCTGTTGCCCATTGAATAGAGATTGCAATCACTTGCAGTTGCAGGGGAGGCAAAGTATAGCCTCCGAGTACCAACGTATGGCCATTGTTGGTACCCTGAAATCATAGGGAACCTTTCTTACAACTGTAGTAGTGACATAGGTTCAAATTTTCATCCCGAGGTCTGCTTCAAAGGTACATGTGTATGCAGTACTGAAGAGAATCGTGCTGACGTTGCAGGTCTACTACAGGGGGGTCTTAGCCAAGATCAGCCCGAGGGTAGGATGAAAAAGCCAGGCTGGAGGGATTTGGAAGGTGCATCGATCGCTTCCTCTTTGTCTTGCCTATCTTAGAAAGAAGATAATTTATGGTAGTGTACGAACCTGGGCCTGCAGCGAAGACGGCGGGGGAGTGAAAAAACGAAGAGAGAGAAACCGTGGAATCACGCCTAGCAAGAATTTCATGAGCAAGGGAAAGAGAAAACAAAAGTCTTTAATATCCTAATAAAACTTTAAAAAGCCATGTAAACGAATTGATGAAATCCCAGAGAAAAAAAAAGGGGGGTAATTCCCATACATGTCCTAACTGTAGTGAAAAGAGAGAGAGAAAAAAAAGAGAGAGAGAAGTTTTTTAAATATCTGAATAATACCTTTAGAAGCCACGTACACGCATTGATGGGATTCAAACAGACAGAAAGAAAAAATCCCTATACATGTCCAAACCTTAGTGAAGAGAGAAAGAAGGGTATTTAAAATCCCTTATTAGTTGTTGGAAAGAACAACCCACGCTTTAGAACTGAAAGAAAAAAGTGGGAAAGAAAAGGTCCCCACCGTCCTTAACCACCGTGTTAAAAGACCAATTCTTTTATTATTTGTCTAACCTAGTTTTAAGATAATTTTAAGCGACAACTCCGAGACTCCTTTAAATATAGTTTTTGAATAAGTGCCTTTGATAAACTGTATGATTTGCACCAATAGTAACAAGTAGTCTTCTGCCTAAATAGTATCCTTGTTTTGCTTTAGCATTATCATTGTTTGAATCATGATTTAATCTTTGTGTTCATTAAGTTCTCATATCAGTTTGTCTCTGAATAGGAATTGCACATTGGAATGATGAATGTTTTCTGACTTTTCACATCGTAACCAATATTTTGTTTCAGGAGTAGTTTTTTAAGGCCTAATTTTAAGACAAATCAATGCCCCATAGTAACGATAGGAATTTACCATTTATGTTATTGTCTATCGCATTTTAAATGATTCGTGCATACTAATGTTCTACATGATTTATATTTTTACTGTAGCTAACCAACTTTTGTAAATCTTTTGAAAAAGGAGAGAAGTAGACACAGTAACGTCATGATCTAAACTAACTTGTGATCTTAATTAGTGTTTGATAATGATTAGTTACACACTGAAATCCTAATGATTAAGGTTAATTTTATTTGTTAAATATAGGAATGTTTGTACTAAAGATTGTTTAGTGTTCATAGAACTAGGAATTCTTAGAAAATAGCTTAAATAATTCGGCCCCATTTCTATTGTAAACTAATGTTAGCTAGGATATGTCCAAGAGCTCTCGAAAAAATAGCCCATGCTTCGACTGAAATAAGAGATATTTCAGTTTTGGCTGGGAGGGATGTGGCATGACATCAATCGTGGAAGCCAGAATCTGAAACTTGTAACAAATCTTGAGGGGTAACGGTCGAGGGCACAGATATATTATTACATGCCCTCACTTTTATTGAGTTTTGGGTGCAGACCATGTTTTCCCTTGGGACCACCAAGATTTATGGCTAGGCACCTGGAACTAACCCCCGGCGCCATGCCGAGAGGCCTAAAGGATAAGGGACCCTTGGTCCTCGAAAACACCACAAGTCGTGAAGAGAAACGTGAGAGGCTAGAAGTCAAGGGTGAAATAGAATACTCTCCCAATTGTTTTCTGCGGTACGGCCAATGTTTGTAGAAAGTGTCAAGGAGATATATGACCAGACCCATGAGACTTAGCATCTGGCATAGAGTACCTGAAGAGGGTGGAAAAGGCCAAGAAGTTAGCCATTTCCTAAACCACAAGAAACACAAACATTTGACCCGTACGTATGTACATGCCCTGGAGAGATACCCAATAGCCACGCTCTGACCTGGGACTTTTCCGTTCTATAGGCTTGTTGAAATAGCCCCTCCCCAAAATAGGAGGGACTCCACTTCGAACCTGGCATTGATTTGCAGGACTGGATGTCACTTGAGTTCATTGGCAGGATTGGATGTTAAGCCACGCCCTGCCCCTGGGGTATTTCAAGAACCACCCAGGGCAGACACAGTTAGTTAGAACTTTGCCCGGGGCACGAATAGATCATAGATTGTGATAGTCATAGGGTGGGGGGGCATTGAGGCGTCGAATGTGTTGTACTCTAGAATAAATTAAGATAAAGGAACCACTGCTTGTCCATTCTTACCTTGCACCCTTCTGGTACTAATATTAACGTAGTGAGAAGAAATCATCACGACAACTGGTGACACGTGGTGAAATAGTAATTAACTTTACGACAACTGGTGACAAACGGTGAGATAACCCAACCATCTTACAAATTGGTGAATTCAGATGGGATAGTATAAAAACACTACGACATATATATATATATATATATATATATATATATATATATATATATATATATATATATATATATATATATATATATATATATATATATATATATATATATATATACCTCGGCTTAGGTCGTTTCGAGTTAAGCCGTTCTCGATTATACGTCGGTTTTCAAAAAAGTATATGGAAAAAAAAAATTTACGTCATTATAATCAACTTTACGTCTGTCCGCTACATATACTGGAATCAGAATATCACTAGAAAACCATTAAAAGCACATGAAATCATGTCACTGTACAATAAATAAAAACAAAAGCACATAATATCATGTTATTGTACAATAAATAAGAATAAAAGCATATAAAATCTTATTAAAATACATACAGTAGTTCCAATGTCTACCATTAGGTGTCGTCACTCATCATAGTAATAATAACAATAATAATAATAATAATAATAATAATAATAATAATAATAATAAGAATACGAATAAGAATAAAAATAAGAATAAGAATGCAGCAGGCATTTGCATTTATCGAAAAGGACTTTCTTTGTTCAAGGATATGGATTCCAATGCTATAAATAAAAACAAAAGCACATAAAATCATGTTATTGCACAATAAATAAGAATAAAAGCATATAAATATCTTATTAAAATACGTACAGTAGTTCCAATATCTACCGTTAGGCATCGTCACTCGTCATAATAATAATAGTGATAATAATAATAATACTAATACTAATAATAATAATAATAATGATAATAATAATAATAATAATAATAAGAATACGAATAAGAATAAGAATAAGAATGCGAATAAGAATAAGAATATGAATAAGAATGCAGCAGGCATTTGCATTTATCGAAAAGGACTTGCTTTGTTCGAGGATATGAATCCCAATGCTATAAATAAACACAAAAGCACATAAAATCATATTATTGTACAATAAATAAGAATAAAAAAGCATATAAATATCTTATTAAAATACGTACAGTAGTTCCAATATCTGCCGTTAGGCATCGTCACTCGTCATAATAATAATAGTAATAGTAATAATAATAATAATAATAATAATAATAATAATAATAATAATAATAATAATAATAATAATAATAAGAATAAGAAAACGAATACGAATAAGAATAATAATAAGATTAAGAATGCAGCAGGCATTTGCATTTATTGAAAAGGACTTTCTTTGTTCGAGGATATGGATCCCAATGCTATAAATAAAAACAAAAGCACATAAAATCATGTTATTGTACAATAAATAAGAATAAAAACATATAAATATCTCATTAAAATACGTAATGTAGTTTCAATATCTACCGCTAGGCGTCTTCACTCGTCATTCCCCCGAAACCGCTACTGTTTTGAATTGATATTATGAAGAAAATGGACAAAAAGCATTAAGATCAAACAGCAAACATATTTTTAATATAGTATTGTTGGGGAAATAGTGTGTGCGGGCGCATCAGCCGATACGGAAGTGTGACAAAACGTATGCATCTACGTCCTCACTGCCACCATCAGTGTTGCCAGAATACATAAATGAGAGAAATGGTAAATATAAAAAACATACATGTAAGCTGGTAAGTTATTTCAAGTATCTTAAAGATGAAGTACATTTTTATTTAAATTACAGTACTACCATCTTGTAATTAATATATATCTTAAAATGTACCATACATTGAAAATAAAAACATCCGCTTTATCTGGCAACACTGGCCCCTACGCTATAGCCTGTTGCCAACAGCATAATAGAGTTCATTAATATGTTTACTGTACATA
The DNA here is from genome assembly GCA_037179515.1 of Halocaridina rubra. Classification (NCBI taxonomy): domain Eukaryota; kingdom Metazoa; phylum Arthropoda; class Malacostraca; order Decapoda; family Atyidae; genus Halocaridina; species Halocaridina rubra. The sequence goes on along the minus strand of JAXCGZ010020903.1, from coordinate 36,927 downwards.
AATTTAAAAATAAAGATACTACCTGCCCAACGTGTGAACAATGTGAAGAGAGCCTAGGACATTTTCTACTATTTTGTGAAGCATATGCACAAATAAGAACAGCATATAGTTTTTTAGCACAACCATATATAGAAAAGAAAATTGATATAATTGCTAATATATTGTTATTTAGATATTGTAGTGAAAAAGACGTCAAAGAAAGAAAAAAATTTCTAAAAAGAATTTGTAGAAAAAGAAATCAAATAATAAAAACTGCACAAGCAATTTAGCAAAGCAAAACCAAGACTTGGGAGCCGTTGCAAAAGGCATATCCCACCCAACTATACTAATACTACAGTAAATCTGTATATCTAGGCTAGCCTAGAGACAAGCTAATTCGATTTAAGTCGTTTTTCGACTTAAGTCGTCTCTCCTGGAACCAATTAACGACGTTAGGTGACGTATACCTGTGTATATATATATATATATATATATATATATATATATATATATATATATATATATATATATATATATATATATATATATATATATTATGACTGCAGGAATTCGAATAGTCTTCTTCTTCTTCCTCTATTTGCGTTCCCATTTTCATATGGGGTCGCATCTCTTCACTAGTCGTCTCCACTGGTTCCGGTCCATCACTTGCTCCTCCTCCAGCTGTCTCTCTCAGAGATCCTCCTTCAGTCGGTCCTTCCACCGTAGTTTAGGTCTTCCTCGTCTACGTCTGCCCTCCACGTCCATCTCCATCACTCTCACACCCACGTAGTCTTCTTCTCTCCTCTTCACATGACCGAGCCACTGTAATCTCCTCTCCTGCGCTTTCGCCGACGCCTCCACCACCTTCACTGTACCTCTGATCTGGTCATTTCGTATCCTGTCCTCCCTCGTCACCCCACACATCCACCTCAGCATTCTCATTTCTGCGACATCTATCTTCAATTCTTGAACCTTTTTCACCGGCCACGTCTCCGCACCGTACAGCAACGCTGGTCTCACAACTGACTTGTACACTTTTCCTTTCACTCTAGCACTGATTTTCTTGTCACATAGCACCCCTGATGTTCTCTTCCAGCTGTTCCACGCTACCTGGATCCTATGATCAATCTCTCTCTCTAGGTCTACATCCTTCGTTATGTAGGAGCCGAGGTATTTGAAGGCGTCCGCCTTTGGGAGCTTGTGGTCTTGCATGAACAGGTCGCCTCCTTGTGTCACATTGCACTCCAGGTACTCTGTTTTCTGTCTGCTCACCTTCAGTCCGTAATCCTCCTCGAATAGTAATAGAGACTATATTAAAATGAGCATTATTATGAAATATAAGTGTAGAACTCTGGTCTTACTTCAAAATGCCAGTCTCATTTGTATATATACTGGTATACCTGATTTAGTATTTTTTATTTAATTTTTATTATTCTTATTATGACCATGATTACTAGTATTGTTATTATTATGTTGGCTGTTACTGTTGCTATCACTCCATGGCCTTTTGCATAATTATTATTTTAGTAAATGCTATCAGCAGTAACCAAATAATTTGTATTTTTTTTTTATCTTGAATTCATGCTTTTATGTTACTGTAGTCACTGCTAATAAAAGTATTTCTTTAGTGGCTGTTCTCAGCATTTCATGACTTTTCTTTTAGATACCTATAGCATACTAATGTTATGTATCAGTTACCCAGCTAAGTCCTAAGTATCTTGGAATAATAATCTAATGGTGTAGTCAAATACTTTCCATTACCACCCTATTTCCAGGCAGCCTCAACCTGCAATTTTAAAATTTATTTTCACAAACCAGTCCCTTTTACCCATTGGAGAAAATACAAGCGCCTGCAGATGCAGGGAGGCAAAGTATACCTCTGAATGCAGACAAAATGCCTTTGTTTGTATGCAGAGGTCATATATATTCTTTCTGCATTTGTACTAGCGACAATAGGCCCTAATTTTCGGCCTAAGAATCTACTTCAAGCTATGTTCGTATTTTTCAGCTATTGGAGGGAGATGTGCCTCATTGAGGAGGTGCGTGAGAGGTGGTCATAGGACCACCTCAAGAGTCGCATGAAAGCGGGCAGGAGGGGTTCCCAGCAGGTGCACCAATGCCCTCCCTTTGTTCGGCCAGTCTCCAGAAAAGAAACGATTCATGGTACGTTGTTACAACCTGGACCTACCTCAAAGTTGTCAGGTGGGGGGCCAGGGAATTTATGACTTGGGAATCCAAAGACCTAGCAATGATGGGTATCTGAGGGGCTGGGGAAATGGAAATCCCCAAAAAGTAAATATGAAAAGGGGGAAAGAAAAAAATCCCCATACATATAATAAATTTACTGACAATGAAAAAAAAGGGTATGGAAAATCCCTTAAGGAAGAAAGTTAAATAATTTAAAAAAAAGTATTTTTCCCCACTTATTCGAACTGATAAAAATGGGAAGAACAAATATTGTAATCTTTTTTTCTAGGTTTAAGATAATTTTAAAAGAAAAAAAAACATCAAAGCCTCCCTTAGATTTAAGTTTATTAGAATAAGTGTCATTGATTAATTGTGCATGTTGATTTTTTTTATCACTAAAATGTGTGTTAAATGTTACAATTTACAAAAATCATACTCAACTATATTTTATATTATTTAAGTAACTCAATTGTGATGTTAAGTTTTTGTTTAAATATTATCATTGATTTAAGTCATGATTTAATATTTGCAGATCATAACCAACTGTATTTTATATTATGTTGCACATAATAATGTTCATTGAATTCTCGCTATCATTTTGTACTTGAATAGTAATTACATATTGTAATTGTGAATATTTTAAACTCTCTTTTCACAACATGACAAATGTTTTGTTTTAGTAAGTAACTGTATATCTCATGCCCAAATGTATTGTGTACTTTTTGAGTAATGTAATAGTTTAATTAGCTTTGTTCTTAAATAATTTTGTTAATGCTTACTAGCTATATATTGCAATTGTGAATACTTAATTTTGATTTTTTGACTTTAATTACAATGCTTATTATAAGGGACATATTTTTCTTTTGTCAGTTTTTCGCATAGTAATTCGATATTCCTGTAATCTGTTTAGATAATTATATGAGATTGTAATAGTTTCATAACTTAATTCATTAGATAATTCCCCCCATATTTTTGTAAAATAATGATAGTTAAAAAATTATAAGGCTCTCATGAAAGTAGTAATGCTTAGTCCGAAATATTGGATATATTTCAGAGTGGTGGTGGTGGGGGGTGTCGTATGGCATTTCATAGCTGCCTATAGCCTCACACGGCATTCCATAAATGCCTATAGCCGCTAGAGGGCAGAGGGCACACCCAGATACCTGCCTCCACAGGACTGGCACACAGAGCCCGTGTTAGTCTGAAGTCAGCCTTTGCCGGGGGCAAAACCTACGTCCATAGTTAGCAACCTCCCCCTAAGGGGGCGGGAATAGTGAGTGACAGGAACTATAGGAATGGGAGCTTCGAGGTGTTAAATAAGTTTATACTCTAATAAATAACTTTAAAGAAGAAGATGCATATCTCTCCTTTACCGACCTCGCTACCTATAATAATACATAGTTAGTGCAATCAAAACACTATCTGAAAATGTCTTTCCAAATTCTTATGACCTATCATCCTTCAAAAAGCGAATCTATCGTCATCTTAGGGCCTAGTCCTCCATATCTCTGGGTCCTCTGTACTTTGAATTTATTTCCTGTCTGTCGTTTTTCTTTGTGTGATAGCACCTCATCTCTGCCTAGTCCTGAACCTTTTTCTTTTCCTTCGTCTTGGTGTTTTCTTGTGCCTGGGCCTTTATTGATTAGGGCAGTTTTTGTCTGTCCCGTTGTCACACTCATTAAAAAAAATACAGTTCGCAAAGTCAATTATTAATATTAATGTTAGATTTGTTGACAGAAAGCAACAAAATGATATTGAGAGAGATCATACCACACCAGCATATATCCTCAAAACCTACTGAAAGACATTTAAAATCGTTATGAAAATGGCTAGATTCTGTGTATTGCATTTTTATCACATTGTAGCAAATAAAGCTTCAAGAAATAGAAATGATGAAAAGTTAACGAAAAAGAATATAAATAATAAAGGATGAATATGACATTCCTATTAGTACTCTTAGATGATACAGCTGAGGAATCATATAAGCTAATTACAATTCAACATATGACTAGTACAATTAATACTCTGCAATTAGTAATAAGAAACTTGTCCACAACTATCTACTTAAAATATTTAGAGATGGAATAAAAGTCTTCTTTGAAGACAAGAACTTCAGTCACCCTATCTTAACTCGCATATTTGATATAAATTACTTTACGTGTTGCGTAGAGACAAAGAGAAGATATTGTGTTTCAAAATTATGGAAAGTATTTCTGAGGTCTTACAACTTGCCAACTCTCCCGCCCCTTCTTCATATTCTTCTAATTATATGAATTGAGTAGAAAAATATGAAAAAATTATTTCAGTATCTACCTAAAATCCTTTAAAGACCTACGATGTTGAGGAGAGACTGAAATCCAATCCATCTGTTCTTAGCCCAATATAAAATTATTCTGACTGGATATACGAAGAAAAAAAAAAAGGTTATCTACATGTCATGAATCTACTTCCTAACCTAACCTAACCTAGTAGATATTTTTTCCTTGTAGATAACAAGCGGAAGTAGCACCAAAAACATTGGTTTGGAAAAAACTACCCTTATCTTCACTTTATTTCCTTTGTAGTAGGAGCTTCTTGTATACAGAAATAAGAGACTTAAAGCTTCCTTGGATTCATCAAGCGTAATAATATGTGAAGGATGGAAAAGACAATTTCCTAAATTTTCCTATGGTTTGGGTTCACCCCCAATGCCCAATAATCATGGAAAAAGGATCACAATGATGAACTTAATACTGATATTCTTAGCTCCAATTACAGCCAGAAGTAACTCAAACCAGTGTACAGCAGAGGAACAAAGGGTTGGTAATTGCTACCTCCAAATAATATTTTCATCAAGGCATGACTATCCTACTATACTACAATTTGCAGAGTGTAGTACAATACCTCAGACATTTATAGACCTACAATCAATGAAGCATTGCTCAATTGGTCTAAGTCTCATCATACTGCCAGGTAAGTAGAGACAACTTTAACATATGAAAACATCATTTTCCACATTGCAAAGCAAAGGTAATAATTGTTTAAAAATTAAGGAAAAAGACAGTGAAGGGCCTGGGGGTAATGAAGCATATTTTTTTCAAAGCTTCTGCAGTAAAGTTTTTGTTGTTGTTAAAACTATAGATTTTAACATGCTTTTGCATTACATATGCTAGAACACTCAACTTACGTTTAGCACAGTATTAGATAAATGGTATATATATATATATATATATATATATATATATATATATATATATATATATATATATATATATATATATATATATATATATATATATATATATATATATATACACCAAATATGACTCTCCGTTGGATACTTATAATTTAAGAGAAAGTGAGAGGTCCCTTTATAAATCAGGTTAAAATGAAATATATTTTCTTTCGTATAAATAATGACATTATATTAAGCACGTTTAAATATAGATACAAATAGCTCTAGCCTTTGCATTACAGCTCCAATGTGTCGTAAACAAGTTAATGCATTTTTGTAAAATGTCTTCAAAAATATCTAAATTCTGATAAAGACTTACCAAAGGGACAACTACTGAAAGATAAATTGTAAGAAATGTTTTTTTTTAATTCACACTGAATATATAATATACAGTAAAAGTATCAATTTATTACAAATGAAAATTTAAGCCAAGTACAAAATTATGCGAAATATGTACAAATCAAGTTCCAAATTATGAGTATATGTGTCAGAATTCATAATATTGAATTGTAATTCAAATAAATTGCATAGCAAATACATTAGAGTAGATAAAGTACAAAACTACATAAATCTGTCTATATACAAGAGCCGTAAACTGTCTTGTAAGAGGGGTGGCCAAGTCAAAGAGCACACCTATTCATATTTATTTCACTCAGTGATAGTACATCCATAGTCCTCATTACAAGCATGCTATCAATCTCCTCCATTTTATTTCAACTCGTTCCACAACCAAGCATATTCTAAAATCCAATTATTAGGGTTTTGGTTTGTGTTATAATATCAAAACCCCCCTCAATGTACTTTGACTATTAAGTGTAGAAAAATACAACTGTTCATAGATCGAGATACATCTGTATTCTCCCTATAAGCAGTTTATATTAAACAATAATATAGAATAACATTTTTGATTCTTACCTAAGTACAAGCATTTGTCGGTATTCTATCATACCCCCAGGAGCAGAGGGAGAGAGGGGCAAATCCTTCAAAAGCTGTGATGTTGCGTAGTCAAGAAGAGAAGCATCCCACGTTCTTCCAACAAGATCCTATAACAAGTTTCATATCATTAATTGTAAAGTACTGGAATTCCAAATGCTTTCTTTTAAATAGTTCAGCTTAGTGTGCATTTTTATTACATTGAAAGAAAAAGAAAAACACTTAGCCAGGAACTAAATCTAATTTCTTTAGTAATGATAATGATATCTTAAAGTGCACATATGGATTATCAACTAATTACTGTAAACAAAGACTGTCCACACTTATATCTTACAACCACGAGCATACCTTCATTGTTGATCTGGCCATCACAGTGGTAGAAGCCATCCCACCAAAGGCTAAATCCAACTGCTTTACAATATTACTTTCCCTCTCAAATACAACCTTCATACCAGCATTAACTATGGCAATATCATCCTCCCTCCTTCTTGATTGCTTGTACCCAAAAAAGTACTCATCCTGATATTCAAAGAGTCAAATATAAAGAAGACAACATCGTTTAAAAATATTCAGAGTATTACATAATATCATTAACTAATTACTACAAGTGGTAAATTTATGATTTCGAGTATAAATCATCGAACGTTTATTTAACACATCTCCGTAAATAATTAGTGCTCATAGACAAATTGAATGAAGTTTAGCATGCAAATATCCCTCATAATTAGTCTTGAATGCCTGCTAAGAATGCATGTGGATGACAGAAAGATATTTAAAGGATGCGATATTTAAACAGATAACAAAAACAAGTAAATTAGCATTTGACAGAAACAAAAACATACAAAGGACTGTTTAGAAGAGATTATGAAGAGGAGACACATATAGAAGTAGAATACGCTGAAAAGGATGAAAGGATTAGAAAAAGCACTCAGCATATTTAAAGGAGTTCTGTGACGTGATGAGCACAGGGAATGAAAAGAGAATGGTAAATGAATAATATGATGAGGGAAATATTGATCTGGCGGCTGCAAACAGAGAATTATATGAAAGGTACTTACAAGAGTCTTGCTGAGGAGTACAAGAGAAAACGCCAAAAATAATGTCGTAAGTAACAGCTAGATAAGTGATAGCAGATAAAATATTGGGAGAGCAGTTATTAAAGAATTTAATGGCATATAATAGGTTAAACTGGAATACAGGAAAATTAGTAAGATAAGCAAGGATGCAGATGAAGCCATACTGATGCTAAATGATACATTGGAGAAAATATCCAGTAGGTGGAGACACTGCTACATGTGGAGGAGAAGAAAGTAGACAATTCTGGAAAAAGCAAGGCATAACCTGAGGAATAAGAAAGTAAGAAAGGATAGGGTGAGGATATTATTAGAGCTCTAAATGAATGACTTGTAAACAGAATATCTGAGTAAGGGAAAACAGCTGATAGCAAATTGGTTTCTAGAAAGCAGAATGTGGTAAACTGATTACTAATATTGCTGAACGCAGCAAACGGACTGAGAGAAAGTGTTATTCCAATTTACAAGGCAATAAGGATATAAGTAGATCGTTTTGTGCTTCATGATACCAGCCTCCAAAGTATTCCAGGCAAGGTTTCTGGGTAAGTCTTAGCGAGAAAAGTGACTGGACATACAGTAATGTGCTTCTTGAGGAGGAAGATTGTGGATTCAAACAAATACAAGGCTATTTAAGCTAAAAGTTTATCCAGAGGGATATGTGAGAGCAAGTTGTTTATGAAGCTACGACACTGTATTTTGCATTTTAGTATCTGGCACATGTATATGAAAAGTACACAGGCAGTATATGTACCAAGTTCTCCTTATGCACTATGTGAAATAAAGCTTATTAATCTTCAGGGATAGTACAGTAGATGTGTAAATAGGTCACATGTTAAGCTATGACATAGCAGAGCCATGTCTTTATGGCATAAAGAAGAATAATTACATGAGACAATGTTCCCCTAAATACGGGAGTGGCTGAATCAAGACAAAAAAATCTGACTCTGTGGGAAGAGAAAAATACTTTTACGAATTTTTATGAATGTCCTTCTTAGTATGGTACAGTATGTTACTGCTGACAATACAGGCAGATGGTAGTCCTGAGTCACCACTGTATAAGTATTAAGACGATCAAGACTCTGTGAGTAGCAGTTAACAAATAGAGAATTCATCTGGATGACATCAATGATATGAGGCAGAAGTCGACGACCTTACACTATAGACACATTCAGTATGTATAAATCTATATATGTATAGTGAAATTGATGAGTTCTATCCAAGTGAGAAATTGAACGCCCTTAGTTTTCCAGCATTATTTTTCTCTGTTACTAAGCATTTTCTTCTGCATCTTTCCAGAGGATAGGACAATAATACTGTCTCCGTGTTTTCCTGCTTGTAATAAAAGTCATCTAAAAGGGTGGAATGATGAGGGGACTACGAATTCACCCTTCAAAGTTTATTCTAATGAAGAGTCAAACCATATGACGAATAATGGTAGAGTATATCAACCAAAGCCTAAATCACTAATTAATTGAATGTGACTGAAGGTAGAGATAGTGAGGGAGATGACTAAGAGCATATTTATGTAATTACCTAACTGTCCTTAAGGGAAACACCTTATGTTCGTACATCCCCATCTCCTGATCGGTTCCATTTTTGTACTGAGTGATACTTATCATATTTGCCATTAAAACTATGAATTGAGTTAGCATTAACTACCTCCTTGCTTACAGACTTCCAATCATCAACTACTTTTACACTAGAAAAGTACTACAAAGATGTTTTCTTACGAAGCTGCAAAATATGACCTCTAGTTCTAGAGCGAGCTATATCAAAATATCGATCCCTATGCACTCTTCCAAAGCCATGAAGGATGCAAAAACCGTCACCATGTCCTCCCTTATTCGTCTAACTTCGAGTGATGGTAAGTCTAATTCCTTCAGCCTCTCCTCATAAGTGAGATTGCGTGTTTCTATCACCAATTTTGTAGCATGTCTTTGAAAACGTTCCAGCTTATTTATGTGCTTTTTCAAGTGTGGATTCCAAAACGCGGCTGCATATTAGCCCTCACATAGGTTACATAAATATTTCTGAACATTTCCCCGTCCAAGTTTCTGAAGGCTACCCTTGCAATTGCTAAGAAAGCATTTGCTGCCCTTTCCATGCCATTTATTTGCATTCTGAAGACAATTTTACTCCTAGATATCTCTCATTCTCCGTCTCTTGAAGTTCTGCTCCTGCTTTAAAGTATCCAAACTTGGGCCTTCTCCTACTTGTACCCACTCATTGCCTTACATTTTGAAGTATTGAAGTTCATTAGCCACTTTTCTGACCACTCATGCAGACTATTTAAGTCTTCTTGAAGGTCTCTACCATTGTTCTCGTATCTTACTTTCTTCACAATCTTTGCATCATATTCAAACATTTTCCAGAATGTATTAACAGACTATGGTAGGTCAATTACGTATACAAGGAACAACAGTGGCCCGAAAACTTAACCCTCTGGAACCCCTACTAACCCTTCTCCATTCAGACACTGAGTGTCTAACTCTAACCCTCTGTTCCCTTCTTTCTAGGTAAGTTTTTATTCATTCCAAGGCATTTCCACCTATTCTCGGCATTACTTGTAGCTTTTTGATAAGTTTCCCATGTGGGACCGCATCAAAAGAATATGCATTCCGTCCAGCCTTCTATTTCCTGTAAAGTCCGGGTTACCTCATCATAAAATTCTAATAAGTTTGTTATTGTTGATCTTCCTTCTCTGAAGCCATCTTATCTCACTGACAAAAAGTTGAAAGATTCCTTGTGAAAAGAGATGAGTTTTCTTAACAGTTTCTCTTTAAATTTGCAAACTACAAAGAGATAATATCCCTTTAAGAGAAAAGTTTACAGAGCATAAGAAACAAGTAAAATCATTATTAAGTAACAGTAAGAAACAATATTACAAAAATGAATTTCAAAACGCTAAAGGCACTATCTCTGATACATGGAAAATTGCTAAAACCATGCTTTCCAATAACTGTAATAAAAGTAGTAACATATCAATTATACCCGATGAGGTAGATGTAAGTGCTAAAGCAGAAGAGTTCAATAATTTTTTCGCTGAAGTGGGGAAAAAAAACTTTGAAAAAACAAAAAAAGAAATAATAAATGAAATCAATAATAGTAATGGTGGTAATAATAATGATGATGGTAGTAGTAATAATAATAGAAATGTTGATAATGGTGTAAATAATAATGATGGTGGTAGTAATGGTAATGATAATAGTGATGATGGTAGTAATAATAATAATAATGTTAATATTGAAGAACATAGTGCATTCAATAGAAGTAATGATGTCTTTAACCCTACTACAGTAGATTGTAATACAGTAATCTTAGTAACAAAAAATCTGAAAGACTCTAATGCATATGGATCAGATGGAATTTGTTTTCGTTTTATTAGAGATTCATTATTTGTAATAGCATATTATCTAACGGTAATAATCAATACTTCCATAGTTACCAATATTTACCCAGATTTATGGAAAAATCCCCATGTAATTCCTGGTTTTAAAAATGCAAATCCTGACGACGTCTCTAACTATAGACCAATCTCTTTACTACCAATTTTATCAAAGATACTTGAAAAGATTGTTGCAAATCAGTTAAGTGAGTTTCTTGAAAAAAATAAACTTATTGCAAAAAGTCAACACGGTTTCAGGCCAAAATTATCAACCGAAACTGCCTTATTGAAAATATCAGATGAAATATACAAAAATATAGATAATAAGAAAATATCATTGCTACTGCTACTCGATCTTTCTAAAGCTTTTGATAGTGTACACCATACCATCTTATTAGAAAAATGCAAAAAAAATGAACATTGACCCAAGCTGGTTCGAGAACTATTTAAAAAACCGCTACCAGTCAGTCAGAATAAAAGATGTAGTTTCAAGTCGCAAGAAGGTATTGTTTGGGGTCCCTCAGGGATCGATCCTAGGACCTATACTTTTTCTAATATATGTAAACGATCTAGTAAAATATTTACCTAACTGTTATGTCATTCAATATGCTGACGATACTCAAATCTTAACTGAAGGAGAAATTAATGATTTAGAAAATATTATTCGTAGAGCAGAAGAAATTTTGTATATGGCTAAACGTTACTTTCTAAAAAATGGTCTGTTACTTAATGAAACTAAAACCCAATCTATTCTTATCGGATCCAGACAATTATTATCAGAAGTTGATGACAATCTTCATATAAATTTTAACGGTAATATCATTAAGCCAATGAACTCGGTAAAGAACCTAGGTGTCTATTTTGACCGTTACATGAATTTTGAAATGCATATAGATGAAATTTATAAAAAAGTAATGGGTACTCTAATATATCTAAATAGGGTAAAAGACTCATTTGAAACATCAACTCGTATAATAATTGTCCAGTCCTTAGCTATGAGTTTAATTAATTACTGTCTCAAAGTTTGGGGATGTACAAATAAGACTCAATTACAAAGAATGCAAAAGTTACAAAACTTTGCAGCACGAGTGGCTGTTGGCAATGTAAGAAAATACGAGCACATCTCTCCTGTTTTAAAAGATCTAGAATGGATAAAGATTAGAGATAAATATGTTTTTGATATATGTACCTTTGTTTTTAATATACTAAGAAACAATCTTCCTGATTGCTTGTATAATTTTTCTACAGTAAGCTCAGTTACCGGGTTAACTACCCGTCAAGGGGAAGATTTATTAGTACGAAGGTCTAAAACTGATATTGGCTCAAGAGATATAAACATTCGTGGACCTCATTTATATAATCAGCTTCCCAGAGAACTAAAAAATGCTGGTTCAGTGTATACTTTTAAATATAATCTTAAGAAGTTACTCTTAAAGGAAGATTTTACTTGTAAATTTTAATAGTACACTCATCTTTATGATTTGTTTGTTTTAGTATGTCTATATCGTACACCACAGATGTCTATCTGGAATATATATGCATCTTATTTGAATACCCAATGTACTTTGGAAATAAAGATTTATTATTATTATTATTATTATTATTCCCTTTTTGAAGACAGATACCACGTTTTCTTGTTTGCTTCCAGCATCTTAGAATCTCCTCAGATTCAAAATGACTTTTCAAATATTGCTTTAGAGCATTTATCAAGTATGTAATGGAATATATCATCTTAACCTGTAGCTTTATGGGCATCTAACTCTATCATCACTATGCATGCCTCTGTAGCTGAAAAGATGATGTTCTCTAGTGCCGGTCCATGAACTCCTATCTCTGAAATCTGAGAGGGTGGGGTATTTTCCGCTCTAAATACTGACTGAATTTCCTTGTTTAATTCTTCGCAGATCTCAACATCCGTCTCAGCGATGCTTCCATCTGCTCTCTTTAACTATAAAACCTCTTCTTTGACCTTCAGTTTTCTTCTAATATAGCTTCGGAAAAGCTTGGGATTTTCCTTAGCCTTCCTGGTAATATCTCTTTCATAATCTCTCTCTGCCTCTCTTCTTTTCCATTGGTGAACATTTCTTGCTCTTTCATAAGTCTCCCAGATATTTATGTGGTTTATTAAACCATTTCTCTCCGGCATGAATAACTCTTCTTCTGGTGGAAAGAATGCAACAAGTGACTATATTCGCATATTCCTCTCAAAAGATTTTGTACATTTCTTGTACATAGTTGTTGTTATATAAGATCCCCCAGCCAATAACTGCAAAATGCTCATTAACTTTGTTGTAATCTCTTTTCGGATAGTTCCTTTTTGCGTCCTACTCAGTGCCTCTACTTTCAGGCAGGACATCCTCGTTGATATGCTCCATCAACAACACACAGTGGTCACTTTTTCCAATTGATGGTTCTTACTCAATTCATTCAATATCTAAGACATTATCAGTGAATACTAGCTAGAGCATTGAGGGCTTATTCTCACCCCTGGCCCTCGTTGGTTCCAGTACATGTTGGTATAGGAAATTCACTTGTACACAATCTAGGAATTTTGACCCAAATGAGTCCTCTCCACAGTGCAATCAAGATTTATTCAATCTATCTCTCTATGATTAAAATTTCTCATAATCAAAATCCTACACTTTCTCTCCCGTACGATGTTAACAACTGAGTTTATGACTTTGATAGTACAAATATGACTTTCCTCATAAACCTTAGCCTATGTTGATTCCTTGGTGGATTATATACAACAGTTATTGAAATGCTCTCTAACCCAGTATTTACGCGAGCAACAAGAAATTCTTTGGACTTATTTTATATATCAGAGTTTATATCTTCAACCTGAAATCTTTCACTTATGAGCAATGCTATCTCTCCACCAGTCCTCTCAGATCTTTCCACTCTTAATATTCTGAAGCCCCTAGGAAAAACTGTGACATTGTTTATGTCCTCACTTAACTTAGTCTCTGTAATTGCTGCTAATCTGCCTTACTGTTATGAATCTTATCCTTTAATTCTACTGCCTTACCAGGCAGCATTTGTGTACAATAATCATAATGAGGCTGAATCCCCGATGAATGATTGATGCATTTTGTACTAATTGAAACAAAGAAGAATCAGTATATGCTTTGATTCAGCAACCCATTAACAAGGAGGATTATGCCTTTTGCATGCAGATATTTGAGCTTATATATATGACTATACAGCCAACTAATAGTTAAGCATGAGGGCTGGGGGCCATTAACTTGTTGTATGATTAGAGTCTCCCTACCAAATCCTTTATTAATTTTTGTAACTTTAGCCTTACTTGCTTAAAATCACCATTAGCGAAGTGATATGTCATTCTGGTTTCATTAGTGAGATGAATCCGCTTACAAAATGCTCAATAAGACTGGAGAAAATAAAATAAAAATTAGGTGCCAGTGGAGACACGCAAAGGGAAGAAAAGACATTTGAAAACAAATGGAAAGAAACAATTAGTCACTGGGTCATTTAGTACACCTTCGAAAATGGGTCATGCTAACAAGGAAACCTGATATCTTATACGGGAATTCATTCTAGCTTAAACTTGGTGTTGTTCACTACTTATAACATGCACTGCTTGGATTCAACTTTATGAATAAAAGCAGTGAGATTTCAGAGTGTATGTTTTTTCTTTAGTTATTATTTTAGATCTTTTGTTACTTGAGGCCTCTCAGCTAAAATTAATTGCAAAAAATATATGTAAGAGATAAAATAATACCATGTGAACGAAGAGAAAGAGTTCCAGTTTCATCTGTGCTACTAGTTAGAGTGACTGTAGGGAAATGGGAAGAGATGTGTACTTAGTGCAACAAAGGATCAAAACAGAAGTAGAGAAAAAATAGAGTAGAAAAATCTACTCTATGTGACCGAAGTGCTATAAAGAGTAATAAAAGGTAGCTTTGGGGATTGGAAAATATGAAATCCTCATTCATATCCTCTGTATGTTGTAAGAAACTCAATGGGGGAGGGGAGCAGGGAAGTTGGATGAGCAAGCCCTCCTACCATAAAATTTTATTTTTGCAAGAAAAATTGACTGAAGAGGGGAGTATGAGTAAGGCAAGTACAAACCCTACTACCTCGCTTCTTAGCTTAATGTTGAGGCCACTCTACAGGTTCCAGTAGGATATGGCTTCATATAAGAAAAAAATACTATTGGCATATCTACTTATTTCTGGCAATGGGGGACAATAAATCACAATTTATTGTTATTAATACTACTACTTATCACTGGCATTGAGGGACCAAGAATCCCAATCGTTGTGTATTTATTAAGTATTGTATATGGGAACTAAAGGTATAGAATAGGGGATGGTTATTTTCTTCTTCCAGGAAAATAGTTGATGAAAGATGTGAAGATAGGCTCAGTATAATAATGCCCCACTGACTACATTCTTTTAGTTATGTTGTCATTAGCACAATAGCTTTTGTAATATATGGTTCAGTATTCAACAGAGTATAATTCACCTTTTGCACACGGATCTCTTTGCTCTATTTCAGCAAGATGACCGCAACCTTATTTAAAAGCAAGGCAACATGACTGCAGTATCAACTTTAAACACAATAGTAGGCAAAGTTTGTTTGTTATACATGATGCTTAAGACACTATTTGTCAAGCATGATGTTTATTACATCATAGGCAAGACCACCTTGTATATAACTTCTGAAACAAAATCTGCAAAATGTGAGGGCTAGCTGCAATATCTACACTCCATGCAGTGTGAAATCACTATTGCAAAGTAACACACAACATATAACCCTTATGATGCTTACTTTCACAGTAAAAGGCATATGAATATTCAATAATATTTCATCCTGTTCAATCACAGTTTGTCTGTAGCCAGTGAAGAAAGCGTGATCCATGGAAACTTGACGTTCACCTTTTTCTATAGAGATAAAAAAAAATATGTTATTGTAAGATTATTGACAGTGTTCCCTAAGAAAATTATAATTCAGTTAAATTCTTTATACTATACTTTACATTATAAATCAAAGTAAGTAAGAAAATAAAATTAATCTTCGACTATAATTAAGTAGAAATCATGTTACTTGATTAAATCAACATGCAAATACTACAAAGGGTAGAAAAAGATATGAGGAGCAATTTTTACACTACTCATTCTTGAAGGAAAATTTTCATACGTCAAAATGTATCGGGCTATAGCTTTATTATGAAACATACTGATTCCAAATCATATGATAATGAAACAGTATTCTTGTGGTAAAGATGATAGTTAGTATATTAAATTATACATACCTTTGCTAATGAGTGTAAGAGTAGCCCCAGCAGCCATAAGTAACGGATTAATATCACTGATGGGAGAACCAGTCATGATATTACCACCTATAGACTGAAAAAATAAAGAACATATAAGGTTATAGTTTTTTCCTCCATTTCTTCCTTCAGAGAGCATACATATATTCATAAAAGAAAAGTTACTCCAAAAGCTTGCTTAACTCCATCACTAATAACTTAGCATAGACTGTATATTTAGTCTTTATATGTGTGCTACTAAGCAGACCAACAATGATACTTTCATGATAGTATGGAAATCGTTGAGAGAGACTAAATATTGATTAACTGATGGAAAGTTCACAAAAATAAATCATTTCTCATCTAAAGTAACAGGTTCAGTGTGTGAAAGCTCAGTAATAAAAAGTGGGAGATTACAGAACGAATTCCTCACAGCAGTGTTCCTTATCTGTTTGCCGCCAAACCACCTTAACATCTCAAGTACAGCAGAATACATCCGAATTTTGTGTGCTGCAAAAAAATACATTATCATAAATATTTTTTTTATATTTAAAACTTTTTAAGCGATTACGTTGATTACCTAAAACTACTTAATGTCTATAATTATTATGTTCGTTCTAGGAAACAATCTAGACATTTATGTTTGAAGTCAACATCAAGTTTGTTATACCAGAAACAATAAAGTGAGGTATGCGAATTCATCTTTCATCTTCTAAAATCTAAAATTTGTGTGTTAAGCTCTTCATTTTAGGAGTTAAGTAAGAGTAATGCATTACTTAAAATTCGAACAATATAAATGTGGACTATTAAACAGGTAAATAACGTAAAAGTATATTAGCAATTGAAAGAACTAATGTAAAAGATTTTCTCCCAGATAGTAGCCATTGTATATAAATTATTTTAAAAATCCCATCCTAAAGGACTAGCAACAAGTGGCTGATAGCTATTGTGATCCTGTTTTGCATGGGTGTAGGTCGTGCTGGGACTGCCTTTATTGGAATCTTGGTGATCATTGTGATTTTAGAAAATATTACTTGACTCATTCAGAGCATAAAGGTATGCCATTTTTCCTACCAAAGTCTGTGACCCATATTCAGTATTTTAGGTTTTCTGCTTACTGGCACAGTCTCAGTCATTTCGTAGCAATTCATTTACCTAATTATATATACAAACATGTATTTACAGAAAACAACTTATGTCCATAACTTGCCATCCGCAGATAAACTTTTTTTTTTAGTACTCACTAACGTTTATCATGTTTCATTAAAACTATGAGTGCATTTAGCATATACAACTGTTTCACTTCGCAAACTCCAAGTATCAACTATTTTCAATTTCTTATATCCTGACAAGTAGAATCTCACAAAGATTCATATTGTGACCCCTTAATGTAGAGAAGTTCACGTCAAAGTATCATTCCCAATCAAATCCTTAAATTCTTATTTAAAATGCCCACATTCGACTTCCTCAGTTACCTGCCAAATTGTTGCAATAAAGATATAGGTATTAAAATTTTTTTTCACGTTCAAGATTCATGGAATTAGGTTTCTATCAGGTGTTATGTCTTTAGATATTCTATTTTTCAAGCATAATATAAGACTTTCAACTGGTGCTCAGAGTAATGCAACTATCTAGTGATTTTTCTAGTTAACTCATGCAATATTCTGACACCAATACTATAACCCACAATTTGGGAAAAACACAATTAATGTCATCGGTGATATGTGAATAAAGGGCAAGTCTGATGCACAGTAATCCAACGGACAACAGACTGATAATGCTTGAGCAATGAATAAAATAAAGGACACAGTTGTAAACTGCATATAAAATTATTTCTCATATATATGAAACTTATTAATTTTTATTTTATTGTATGTGCAATTCCAAGACTTAAGTAAGCAAAAATGATTTAAAGCGACCTAACAGGAAATTTCACGTCATTTCCTCTCTTCTGACGAAAGATCTTAAATTATAATATCTCAAAGACTTACTTGGTTGATTTTCAACAATATCCTTCAGTGTCTTCTCTACAGTGGTTAGAGTAACAGAAGCACCAAACACAACTCCAGTTTCAAGCAATGTAACTCTCGTCAACTCTTTCACATTGCAAGGGTTTATTAACACAGGATACATCTTATTTTTGGCCATGATTTCTAAACCTAAATAATAAAGCAAATACAGTAGTAGTCATCTTAGGATATTTCATATCATATAAATTACAAAAGGAAATTTCAAAACACTAAATGCTTAACTCTGTCAAAACAGAGGAAGAATGGCTCCAGATATGGGGCTCTATATGATCTCAGAGATCATAAAGCATATACATTAAGTACAGATATATCAATGAAAGAAAGTCTTGAAGAGAAATTCTTTGAAATACAATAACTAAATAAAACAGACACTTGTATATCTTGCGTTTTAGGAAGTGACAAAAAGAGATAGGGCAGTGGAATATTTGCAATTTTTTCCTTTCCAATTTTTTCTAATGTAAAACAGCTGCTAATGGATGATAAGAACTACTGATATGGAAGAAATAATCCCACCTTTGTGTTTGCAGTGTGTTGTAGTAGGCAGTTAATATGAATATCCATACTGATGAGGAAAAAGAACTTTACGCCTGCTTCTTGTCTGTCATAATATAGATATTCAAGTGATAGTGGTAAAAGGATTTTATGTTTACATTCCATGCAAGCAATTCATGAGATAACAGAGATCTGCCAAGCATTCCTTCTTTAAACTTTTTGTTACTTCAAGATACATACATACATATATACATATTTACCACAATACACACATACCTAACCCACTCCTCTCAGCTCCTTGGGGAAAAAGGGTTGCCACTTCTCTCCCCCCTTCCACCCTGTTTGGGTCATCCACAAGGTAGGCGGGCAAGGATATTCTACAGGCGCAGCTGGTTTACCCCCACTGCTTCTTCACATGGCAACTCCCCTCACACCTCTCCATCACAGTTCACTGAGCCCTCTCCTGAGGGAGGGGGGTTAAGAATACTTCCTCTGTGTTCCCCTGCATGTTGTAAATCAACCAAATGGGGGTAATGAGAATCCCCTCCTCTGTATTTTACCTCCTACGAATAGCCAAGAGATACTTCAAGATAACGTACAGAAAACGTGACAGCCAGGCTATGCAGAAGAAAGTCCTGCTGCTTCATATTACATGATGAGTGCACATGCTTGGGTTATAGATGCAGAGATTGGGAAAATATTTGAGAGCAGAAAACTGGTTTTGAAAATTGACACAAACAAAGTTTAAAGATATGGGATAGAAATATCAGAAAGAATTAAGATTAGAGTATCATGAGTAAACAAAAGACGATCTTGTGAGGAAGTGACAATTTTGTTAAGTGCAGCAGTAGAGTGAAGTGTGAAGAAAAACATAATTTACAAAATACTAATATGAATACCGTTAGGAGATGCCTATGCACATAGTTGCAAGATAGCTAGTGAGAAGACAAGGTAATGTTGTACAGCTCCTAGTGTATACTTGGCTTTATGGGGGGGGGGTTACTACTCTCTGGAGATCTATATGCAAAGGAGGGCTATTAAAAGACTGAGGATACAATTATAAATATTGAAGTGATAGAAAGAAATAAAAACTGGGATTAGTTTTCAAATCTACGTGCATAGAAAGAACAAATAAAAGTAAAATCCTTTTTAGGAATGGATAAGTAGTGAGTACACTTAAGCAAGGGGTCTATAAGCGTAAAAAGAATGCTTTGACGAGTAAAACAACGAAGGATGGGTTGTTATATATTAAATTGTGTGCACTACTGTAAGTTTTATGAAAAATAATACAAATTAAATCAATACCACTATTTTTCCTACAGTCAGTGATATTTACCAAAAAGCTAAATGCATAATATAAAATGCTAATCAAAGATATTCTAGAGAGTATTGAAACAACCTTGTAAGGAACTAGTCCAATACTATACAAAAACAAAAATAAATAAAAAAGGGAAATACTGTAAAATGTGGCTGCTAATAATGATGATGGTCTATCTACAATGAGAGAAACAAAAACAGAGAAAATATTTAAAAGAGTTGAACAAAATATAGTTAGCAGTCAGGGAAGAACAGGAGAAATGTACTGTATAAGGAGTGCGATGCAATCGCATGATTAGTGTGAGAATCAATAGCAAATTGAACGAGTCAGCAGTAACACTAGAAATTATGTAAGGAGCTGAGACTTGGCATGATAAGAGAGGCATGATAACAAAATGGCTGCGGCAGATATGAGAATGGTATGATGGACTTGTGGAGTAACAAAGTTGGATGAATTAAAAGGGGAGAGAATTAGAGGAATAAAAAGTAGGAAAATAATAAACAAAAGCCAAAAGAGGAGACTGAGGTGGTATGGGCCATGAAAAAGATGATGTGTTAACAGGATAAATAAATATTGAGGTACAAGTGCAAAGAGCTTATAGGAAGACCAAAGGAGAGGTGAATCCATTGCATAAAGCAAGATATGATGGACGATAGATCAGGAAAAGATGATGCATTTAACAGATATGAGTGGAGAGCCTTGTCTAGTTTAGCAACCCCATTTGAAAGTGAAAAAAAAAACAGAGTCAAAAGAAAAAGACTGCTTCCTATTGTGAAAACCTGGGTATCCAAAAACTCTTGTGGAGATTGAAAGTTTTCTTAGAATATCCCCTGGATATAGCATATAGATAAGATTAAATATATGAGTTAACCTTCTGTAGCTATCAAGAATTACAAACTGGCTGGTGCTTGTCTATTCTGATGTGAAATAGTTACATACAACAGAACCACAACAGTTCCATTTTAGTTCATTAGAAGTACAGCATAGTGAAAGCAAAGAGTTTTCATCATATGACTAGAGTACATTGCTTTAATACAGTATTGGCATTAAGGTCCATATACTTATACTACAACTCAAATTTACTTACCTATTTCTGTATTTCCCACAATAAGCTTAGCTGAAGGATACTTTTCCTTCAAAAGCAATAAATGTGAGAGAGAAGAGGGCCTGAAGAATGTTACATTAGGGCCAATAATTTCCAAATTCTCTGTCTGCCATGTAGAGTGCATCTGTGAATTTTATGGTAAAAGCTTGATGAAGATTAATATATTCACACTATTGTAAATTCATTTAAAAAGTATTAAAAGGTAGTGCTTAAAGTATGCTTTATCTGCACGAGAGTACATACAACCTGTATTGTAATTATTGTTCACTCCAAAACAAATTATGGAAACCATAAACTAATAAGTTTATATATAATTTTCACAAAGAAATAAAAGAGAAAGAAATATATTATATGCATACATGTTAAGAGAGGGAGAGGATACTAATATTCCAATACCAGGGAAGAAAATTCTATATGCTTGAAGAAGACGACTAAAAGTTTTTTGTTTTATTTTACAAGCAGTGGGGGGTATAGAATGTCATCCTCACGCTCCTTGTGTGTCATGAGAGTTAAGCAAAAGTTAAAAGGAATAATTCGTCACATTCTATTCCTTGTTTGCAGTTATAACCAAACTGCTGGCTTCATAAAATTATAGCTGAATCGACTGTTTAAAGCAAGATATGATGGGAGAGAGGTTAGTAAGGGATGATGTTGTAATAAATAAAAATAATTCATGAAAAAGCACAAAGTTTACCTTTAATTCTGGTGGGAAAATTATATCTTGTGAAGAATCATAGGGTCTAAAATGACTTTCATTATGGAGAGTAGTTGATATTTCAGAGGAGCAGTCACTTTCTTCATTATTCATATGCTTGCACCAATTACCTACTTGCACGAGAAATAAGTTAGTGAAAATACAGTGATATACTAAATATTACACATCATACTATGCTACAAAATATACAAAATAAACTTCAAAAATAATACTTATTGAAAAATATTTCACTAATATAATCCTATAAAACAAACACATTTTACTATTTTCTACTACAAAATGGTTAAAAAATATGACCCACAACATATTAAGCTTTGAGAATGAGTAGAGGATGGAAAAGGACTAATCCTACATGAAGTTTTGCTTGCAATTAAAGCTTATTAGCTTAATGATAGAATATATGCTAAACATCATTGAATTTCCAAACAGACTTTGATGAAATTGAGAGGAGTACACTGTGCAGTAAAATATTATCTTACTTGTGTGTTTAGCATTCTTTAATTGGCAGCAATCAGATCGACCACAAGTTATGTTATCCACGCCATCCAAAGTAAGATTTCGGAAACTATCCAAAATTGGTCGATATCCTGTACATCTGCACAAGTTGCCTATGAATGCAATACAAGAATTAGAATATCTATATATGCATGACCAAATGGTAAACTAAGAATGATGACAAACAAATGTATAGAGGAGATTATTCCTTTGTATACAATGCTGCTAGTGTTAGCAAACTAAAATGTCCAGGATTAACTTCTATGTCATATTATTATTAATAGGCCAAGACCAAGCATTCTGTCACCAAATCAAATAAGTGTACGCATTTTTCAACTTATTGCACTGCCATAAGTAAGAGACAGATTAAAAGTCTTTAATCTGATTACATTTTCTCAATAAAATAAGCAAAGAAATACTAGAGCACATACAGGTAAGTATTCTTAACCGTCCTCCCAAGGTAAGCACTCATGTTGGATATGTAAAATAGAAGTAATGGCTGATGACACTGAACTTGAGTGTTGTGATTGTAGTGCTTGGATCCATATAAAATGTGGTAAGATTAGCGTCAACCATTATAATATACTTGGTGATATCTATGATCATTATGAACTTGATATGGAAGTCAAACAATGTGTAGCTTTAAAAGCGAATTACTCCACATAGATGCAAAATATGAATGAGATGATAAAGGAACTAAAATATTTAAATGACAGGCTAAAAATTTCAGTAAGATAAATGGAGGCAACGAAATCAGAAAACGACTTTGGTGCCTAAGATCGATGATCTTCAGAATGAAAGTAAGAATAGTC
This sequence comes from Halocaridina rubra, assembly GCA_037179515.1. Lineage (NCBI taxonomy): Eukaryota > Metazoa > Arthropoda > Malacostraca > Decapoda > Atyidae > Halocaridina > Halocaridina rubra. The sequence continues at coordinate 13,914 of JAXCGZ010020903.1, read as the reverse complement.
ATGAGAGTCTATATGAAAATAAAACCGGACCATAAACACTGCAGTGAAGAATATATTGATTGCTAAGCCAATAAAAAAAAAAACGCTTTATCAGCTATACCTGTGGATAGACTAAGACGCCAAATAGCGGTTCACTATTTATAAATTTTCCAAATAATGAAAACTTGGAGAAAGCAGAGAAAGATTCAGGTGATGAAGACAGGTTAAATACTATAACAATGTTAGAACACTTTTGCCCCTAAATCATGATCACATATGTAGAGAAACCAGTCTCGATTGGAGGAGGCAGAAAAAGTTGAAGCTATTGTAAGGAAAAATGAATATCTACAGAGTGTAATCAATGATAATTATAGCTTTGAGGGTCGTCAGGTTGAGGCCTGCAAAGAATGGATTGCAACATATGACGGTTATATGTTGACTTGAGGTAAGAAAAAAGATATATGAAAATGGTGATTACATTATATGGAATCATGCAGACACAAAGTGTACAACAGTCATCAAGTCATCATTGTCATATGTATGAACATAAAGAAGGAATATGCAAAGAAAAAGCAGAGAGAAAAATATCCTCCTTTTGGAAAATGCTCAATTGGACATCTAGCAAAAAAGGATGTAACGCAGGGGAAAAGAAGTGCGCAAACTGTGTGCACCGAGGAAATACTCCAGATACTGAGCTGCAACCTTTGATAGGAACTGATCGATGTAAAAAAACTGAACTGGGGAAAATGATTAATAATAAGAATCATGGCTTCTAATACTTTATGACATTGCACACTGATAAACCTACAATCTGCGTCGAATAAAGTAACTGAATTCAGAGAATTGATAAATGAACCTGCGTTAGATATACTAATATAAACGAACTTACTCCGAATACACACATTAGTATCGCCAAGTACAAAAATGGAACCGATCAGGAGACAGGGAATTACGAGCATGGGCTCTTTCCCATAAGCACAATTAGGTAATTGCATTCTATCATGTGACATAGAAGACTGAACTGGTGGAGGAACAAATTATATATTTTTTGAGATTTACAGACCGCTAGACAGAGGGTATTTTGCTAGTTTTGCCGATTTAGTTCACTAATGAACAAAGGATAAAATGAAAACAAAAAGGTATACGTGTCTGGAGATTTTAATACATGGATAGAATGAGAACTGTTTACCGTTAATAAATAACGAGACACTTAGAGATGACCATGATGAAATGTTCCCTATAGTAGAGAAATACATAAATGAAAAGGAGAGATGTCCATGGTATAACTGATATTGCAAAGGGAAGGAGAAAGAGAAAATCTACTGAAAAAAGTGGAGGAGAAGAAAAACGACTTACATTTGGGAACAATATGTAGGGATGAAAAAATAAGTGAACAGATTTATCACAGAAGAAGATATAAAACTTTACAAAAGGAAAATAGAGGAAGCGGGGACAAATATCTCCAAAGTCATATTTTCCTTTCAATGCACTTCTTGGAAAGCAGAGAAAGAAATCACTTCCTGAAGGCGACACTTATAGAGTTTTGGATGAGGAGCTTTCAAAATACTTTGAAGAGAAACTAATAAATATTTATAGCAATATATCTAGTGCGAAGTCGACAAGGAACTATTTTTCCTGACTTGCCATTTAGTAAACTAAGTGTATTTGAGCAAGTTCAATTGGAAGAAATGAATGTGATTTCACTAAAGGCAAAACTAACATACTGTGAATCAGATCCCTTTCCTATAAATGAGCTGACGACAGCATATAATTTAAAAAAATTACTTGATGTGTACCATAAGATTACTAATCTTAGGAATTTTCCCACAGTGTGAGAAAGATGCCTGTGTAAAGACAACTTTGAAAAGTGGTGTTGACCATCAAAAGCTTAAAGTCATATAGACCAATATCAAATTTAGCATTTCTATCTAAGGTTATAGAAATTGCTGTGCATAAACAATTAATAAATTACCCAGAGAAAATAAAGGCGATGCCTGGTAATCAATCAGCCTAGGGAAAATATTAAACTAATACTGCTCTATGTGCCATAATAGGTGATATAATTAACTGTTTGGATTATGACAAGTGTCGTATTTTGATCCTTTTAGATTTGAGCGCTGCTTTTGATGCTGTGGAGCATGAACAATTAATAAATGACATAGTAATCATTGACATAGACGACACAGTACTGAAATGGTTCAAAAACTATCTGGCGGGTAGAAATTACTATGTATCAGTAAATGGCACCAAATCAATCTGTACGAGACTCAACAGGGGTGTGGCGCAGGGGAATGTCTTGGGTCCTACTTTATTAACTGTGTATGCAATTGAGTTGACATGGATCTTACGAGAATACAGTGCTGAATATATGTTGCTTACTGATGACACACATTTCCGTTTTGTTCTAAATAATACTGGACAAACAGTGAAGATTATAAATATTATTACAAGTGATTTGAAAAAGTGGCTGGACATAAAAAAAAGTTAAAAGATAAATGAAAGGGAAACGGAATGTATGTCGATAGTCACTACATACAGCATAATCAAACACAGTGATTTTATATACATTCAAGTAAATGGTGTGGATATCACCCTATCGGAATCAGTAAAAGAACTAGGATTAATTATTGACAAAAAGGTAACGTTAAAAGAGAAAATTTTAAAAGTTGTGGAAAATGTCAACTATAGCATGAGGACTATAGCTTTCATCAAGAAATATGTTGATGAAAGTTCAGTGAAAAAGTTAGTATATAATTAAGTAATCAACAGGTTTGATTACTGCAATGCATTATATTACAATCTTACCGCATATCACTTAAAGAAAATGCAACTAGTGTTCAATAGAGCCACTAGATTGATAGTTGGTTTGTCAACGAGAGAGCGAATCACACCATTCTTATTGATCTACATTGGTTACCAATATATGTGGAACTGCTTTCAAAATATGTGTCTTTACATATGTGGCCCTAAATACTGGAAAACCAGAGAACCTAAGTAATAAATCACAATGCTTTGATCCTGTGAATGGCGTATCTGTTTGCCAATCGTGTGTGGTACACAGGCTTAATGAAACAAGGACAAAGAAATAAATTGGTACTAGGGCCTTTACTCATTATACAAGTACACCACGATTATGTCATAAGGTTCCTGAAAATATAAAGAGAATGTGACTACTGTATATAAGGGATTTCAAAAAGAAGCTGAAAACTCATTTATTCAGTAGGTGCTATGATTTATAAGATAGCAATTATTGACGAAAATTAACTTTAAATCAAAGAAGTTTGGTCTGGCGGGACATCTTAGAGGTGCATACCAGACCTTAATCACATTAGTAGTAAGAAGTAAGTAACAAAGAAAACTTTGATGCAGTGGTAATGTCATTACCCATCTTCACACTATTTTAGGAAATATTCATGCTCATTAGCCATTACTACATGATTTTAAGAGAATCAAGCCTTCATAAAAAGAGGCATGTATCATCACCTTGATAGAGAGAAGCATTTTACTAATTAAAAAAAAAGTAAGGTGCAACAAGCACAGAGAGTTAGCCAAAATAACATATACCAGAGTCACTATGAAATAAAATGTAAGCAAAAAGGAATAGTTTCTGGTATCTGAACACTCTCAAGCTGGAATTTCAAAATATTTCAGTATCAGAAAACGAACTAGCATTATAAAGATAATCACTGCACCTGAACACGAAAAATTAGCAAATGACATTAGTGAGAATTACCATATAAATGTAACATAGGATCCATTTTTTAGTCAAAATTTTCTATGCGATAGGGCCAATTTCTTCTTCATCACTATGCAAGGATAAGCTATTTCCAGTCTGTGTCCATTATTAGTTTTATCCCCTGCCTTTATGGTACAATTTACACGGGGTCCCTGTTGTTCGTCGTTGTTTCACTCTTTCATCGTCATAATATTGAGGGCAAAGACAAAAAAATTCCATGCTGTTTCATTATTTCAATAGATGGCACGAATGGCATATGATGTCATGAATTCGTACACGCAAATTATTATTTTTTTTTTGTACTGTTATCGGTTTGCTGTACTGCAGTTTCTGCCTTGTGTGCTGCTTTGCCTTATCTGAGGTGTATTTTAAATTAGATATTGCAAATAACGGTGATGGTATTCATAGACATGTTGTGTTAATACTTGAGAAGGTTGTGGATGTGGATGAGTGATATGAACATTAACTGAAAACAACTATAACATGTGACAGGTGAAACGTGACTAGCAACTGGAAAGTGGGGAGAACGTGAAGACAAACATTAGGAAAAACTTATCATACAGGAAATAGCAACCCTTCATCTCCCCCCTCAAGATTATACATATGCAATTACAGTAATCACTCGCTATATTGCGATTCACCTATCGCGAATTCAGTGCATCGCGTTTTTTTTGCGAATTTTTTTTCTGGGTATATGCGAGAATTTTAAAATATTAAAAAAATAAAATTTTCAGTATTTTCATTATTTTATTGAATTTTTTTTTTTCATTAGTTTATTGATTAAAAAATGTATTTGCCAGCCTAAGAATAATAAAACAGTAAGAAATAGTAAAAAAAAAACAAATTTAAACATGAACTCTGCACCATAGAAAGTACGATACCAGTATCGGCATTTCGGAAAACGCAAAGGGACGCACCTACGAGAGCTAGGACATATTAAATTTCAGTATTTTCATTATTTTATTGATAAAAAAAATTTATTTCTTAGCCTAAGAATAATAAAACAATAAAAAATAGTAAAAAACATAAATTCAAACATGTAACTCACAGTATTGCACCATGTAAAATACGATACCGGTATCATCGTTTCGGAAAACGAAAAGGGTTGCACCTACGTGAGCTGGTACATATTAAAATTTCCAGTATTTTCATTATTTTATTGATAAAAAAAGTATTTCCTAGCCTAAGAATAATAAAACAGTATAAAATAGTAAAAAACATAAATTTAAACATATAACTCACAGTATTGCACCATATGAAATACTGTACGATAGCATACACTGTATTGGCGTCTTGGAAAATGCAAAGGCTCACATCTACCTGAGATAGTTCATGGGATGCTATTGGCTGTAAGGGTGGGAGACGACGAATCACATAATTGTTTTTCTGCATGTTCTGTATCATGGGGTCTGATTGGCTTTTTGATTGAAGCTTGGTTCTCCCACCATCTTCCATTGTCTCGACTCACCCGTTCAGTCTAACTCATATGTGCGCCTTTCGCGTTGTGCTTGTGATTTTTTTACTCACTTTTTTCAACCTCTGCAATGCCTCCCAAGCGTCCTTCATCTTCTAAGGCTTCTGGTAGTGAGCCTAAGCGGCAAAGGAAGATGTTGACCATAGCAGATAAGGTAAAACTGTTAGATATGCTGAAGGAAGGAAGAAGGTTTGTGGATGTCGGCCGCCATTTGGCCTCAAAGAATCTACTGTTCACTACATCAAAAAGGACGAGGCAAATATCAGGAAAACAGCGACTATTTTATTTAGTAAAATAGCGAAGAGGGTTGTAACACCCCGCAATAAGATAATAATGTGGATGGAATCTGCTTTGGCCCTGTGGATTGCTGATTGCAGAAAGAAGAACATCAGCGTAGACAGCAATATCATACAAACAAAGGCGAAAAAGCTGTACGATACATTCACTGCAAAACGAACCCGACGACGACAGTGGCGACCGTGGAGAGGAGGAGACAAAAGAAGATATCGACGACCCACAACCAGGACCCTCCAGTAATTCTCCACCGAGGAAACATTCGTTCGTGGGAAGCAAGGGATGGTTCGCCTAATTTCAAAACGCTATGGCCTAAAGAGTGTTTCGGTTTATGGCGAAGCTGCCTCTGCAGATACGGCTGTAGCTGAAGATTATGTGAACTACGATTTTAAGAAAATTATCGCTGAAGGGGAATATGCTCCTGAGCAAGTGTTTAACATGGATGAGACTGGGTTATTTTGAAAGAGAATGCCATCTCGCACTTTTCTCTTCAAGGAAGAATATAAAGGCCTGGGATTTAAAGTGCACAAAGACCGCGTTACCCTCATCATGTGCGGGAATGCTGCGGGCTTCATGTTAAAGCCCGGCCTTATCTACAAGTCTAAGAACCCTAGGGTTTTGAAGAATAAGAATAAGAATCTGCTGCCAGTGTATTGGATGCATAACCCTAAGGCCTGGATCACGAAAAGCCTCATATCAAACTGGTGTCACCAATGCTTTATCCCTCAGGTCAAAATTCATCTTGCGGAAAAGGGCCGTGACTTTAAAGTACTTCTTTTGATGGATAATGCTGGTGGCCACACAACTGATCTCTAATATGACGGCGTTCAAGTAGAGTTCCTGCCACCGAATACAACATCACTGATTCAGTCTATGGATCAAGGCAATATTCATGCGTTCAAGGCCCTCTACACACGAAATGCTGTAGCGAACCTCGTTGAATCCATGGATTCAGAGAAAGAATTCTCAATGAAGGCTTACTGGCATAACTACACAATTGCTACATGCCTTCAAAATATTCAGAATGCAATCAAAGAGATGAAGCCGGCCAAAATCAATGCCAGCTGGAAGAGCTTGTGGCCCGAAGTCATATACGACTACAAGGGATTTGCTCCTGACGAAGTCCATAACTTGGCAGTTGCGAAAGCTGTGAAGTTGGCTGCATTGCTAGGAGGAGATGGCTTTAAAGATATGACTCACGAAGATGTGAATGAACTGATCAACTGTCACTTGCAGCCTTTGACTGATGAAGACTTGGAGGAAATGACAAAATCAGCGAGCGAATAAGAGGAAGAAGAACAACCAGAGGAAATGCACGAAGAAATCGTAGAACCTGGTCTTACACTCGAACGTCTGGCAGCCATGTATGAACAAGTGAAAGCAGTCCAACAACTCTGGCAAGAACATGACGATAATATGGTTCGTTCGGTGACCTTCTGCAATCTTCTTGACAATGCCATGATTCCTTGCAAGACTATCTTCCAACAAAAGAAGAAACAGCGACAGCAACTCCCCATTACCATGCTCTTCTCTCCCAAAAAGCAGCTGTAAAGCTGTCATTGCCTGAGGAATAATTTCCTCTGGAGTCTATAAACATCATTATCACCTCATTCACGGTAAGTTTACCTATCATGTTCATATAAATTAATGCTTATATGCTGTTATTTATAAAGTAAAGGGTGGTATTTTAGCAGTGCAGGGAGGGTTTATACAGTAAACGTAAAAATAAATATAAAATAGCTATGTATATGAGTATGTCACGTCATCATCACATCATTCACGGTAAGTTTACCTATCACTTTCATATAAATTTACTCTTGCACGCTGTTATTAATAAAGTTAAGGGTGGTTTTTTAACAGTGCAGGGAGGGTTTATACAGTAAAGGTAAATATAAATGTAAAATACCTATGTATATAGGGAGATCCTACTTCGCAGAAATTCACCTATTGTGGCCCGTCCCAGAACCAAACCCCCACGATAAAAGAGGGATTACTGTATATAATAATCTTAAGACAAATGGAAAAACAAATAACAATAATAATAACATAATCAGTAGATAATAAACAAAATACTAAAAATACTGACAAAAAAACCCATAATATCAATGCTAAAAAACACTGAAGGGGAAAAAAAATAATGGCATATAAAACATAGTCCCGATGCTAGTGGGAGCTTTTCCACTGGTGCTGAGTCTTGTACTCTACTGGTGAGGGGTGGGAAGCGAAAACAAGGGTGAGGATGATAGAGCAACAACCGGCTGATTTTTACTCACATGAACTGACAAGGGTGCGGTGGGGGCATCACCCCAACCTGTCGCAAGTGTTTGCAATTTCTTACCAGTACTCTGCCGCTTCCGCCTAGCCTGAAAATATATTGTCGATGCCAAAATGATGCTATAATGATCCCAATTCAATCCCACCACTTTTAGGAGGGATCCTGCATCCTGCCATGAGAGTCCATTAGCAAAGGCTTGAGCTGGCATATGACTTGTCCGGGGGAAACCTCTACGTGTCCTCAGCAAGAGCCATTTGAAGCTGTTGCTGGCAAAGAGTGCAATTTCAGTACCTACTGCCTTTGTAGTTATGGTTTGCTGTTGGTATGACATCTCTGAGCTGTCTTCCCATTTCCAGCTGTGCAGGGGACTTGCGTATGTTCCACAGCGGTGTGATTAGATAGATACTGGAGTAAAGCCTGGGATGCCCTGTCTGTGTCCAAGATGCTGTTAGCACCTGTGCTCAAGCAAAGAATCCTTTTGGCTGACTTAACAACAACATTTCATGCGAACTGATACCCCCCATCTCTTGAGAAAGGCAAGCATTTCCCAGGTTGGTTCTGCTGTCTGTTGACCACTCCTTTGGTACCCCCCAGTGAATGAAGAATGGGGAAGTATGCGATCTCCAGCCAACCCAAGAGTCTATAAGCTTACACCAGGTACATGTGTCCCTCAAGCTGGAAGAGATACACCACTGTCATTTGGCAGGGGTATGGGGGGGGGCAGGAATTAGAGCCTCAGGCAGGGAGAAGGGTATGTGGATGTCTCAGGAGATGTAGGTATATCTGTCTTGCTGCAGTATGGCTGGCCTAAGCATTGAGTCTAGTCCTTGGTGACCTGCGTGTAAGTTAACTGCAATCTTGTGACGGAGGGATTCTGGGATGATTAAGTGTGCGCAGGATTACTTGTAGCTGTACATATGTGACCAGGTCCTGGGCCATGACAGATCTGTCTCTCATGATGTAGAAGGGGCAAAAACATGCTAATTCCTTCAACATTTGGGTGGGCCAGTTGCCTGCTAATACTTGAGCTACGAGTAGTTAATAGACGGGGTCCTCTGCAGCTGTACTCGAGAGTGTATCCCCATCCATGACTATGCCGTCTTCCTGACCTATTACCACCACCATAGCCACCATCATGGCTGCTACTAGGTCCTCTTCTTGGTCATTGTCCTCTAAATTTGGGGGCGCCCTTAAGGCAGGATACCTGGAAAGGAAGTCTGCAGCAAAATCTCCTTTGCCAGGCAAGTACTTAATGGTGAATTTATGCTGAAGAGTCTTTTCTCTGAGGTGGAATAACCTTGCCTTGATGAAATCTGTAAGGGCTCAATCCCTTAGAATGTTCAGCAAGGGGTAATGATCAGTGACCAGAATGAGCATTGGACAACCTAACCGGAATAGTCTTGCTTTGTGGAGGCACAAGACAACCACCAGAGCCTCCCCCTCTACTGCATCAAACCTGGCCTCTGCATGGGTAAGGTGATGGCTACCATGAGCCAGGCACCATCCTCCTTTGCAATAGAAGGGTGTGTCCACGGAGGTACACCTGCAGTATTGCTCCATCCGGTGATTGCCATGGTGGGGTGGGTCTTGTTGTAGTAGTTAAGTCCATCCTTTGCCAGCTCGCTGATGATTTATGCACTTGGTGGAACTTCAATTGGAGCTGGTATACAAGTACACTTACTTGCTCATCGGTTTCTTCAGGAATTCCCTGAAAGGTCCCATAATAGGCACCGTAGTCAGGAAGGGAGCCAGCTGGTTCAGGAAGCCATGAAACAACCTAATGTCTGTGATGGTTGGGTGGGCAGGCATGGAGAACTTTCTAATGGTAGAGAGGCACTCTCTGGTGAATCATAGGATTCCCATCCTAGGTGGACACCACAAACTCCACCTTTCATTTGCACAACCTGAATTTTTCTGGTTTGAGAGTGATTCTGTTGTCCACACAGGTGACCAGGAAGTTGTAAATATGCCAGAAAGTCTTCTCTATGCTGTAGTTGTATAGTAAAGTGTCGTCCACACCCTTGTATTTGCAGAGGATATCCTGCATGGCATCGTCAAATCGTTGGGGATAGGCATCTGAAGCAAATCAGTGGCTCATGGTGGTAGGGCAGTACTGATATCTCCCCCAGGGGATGATGAAAATTGTCAATTTCTTGCTATCCTAATCCAATTTCACCTAGTGGAAACCCCAGGAGACATCCGCCACTGTCTTGAAGGAGCAACTTGGGACACCGGTTACCATGTCGAAGGGCACAGTGGTGTGATGTGTGTCCTTCAAGCACGAGGCATTAAGGTGTTGGTAATCATTGTGCGTCTAATGTGGCCGTCTTTTTTGATTACCTACTACCACCATCCTGGAGCACCACTCAGTGGCTTCCTCAGGGGGGACAGGATTGATGATGCCCTGCCATATGTCTTCATCATGTTGTGCTTTCACCTCTGCTTCCCAGTGTTTGGGGACAATAGCGGGAGTGTGGTAAGCATAAGGGCGAGATCCAAGAGCCAAGTGTATGTGGTGCAGGGGGCCAGTTATTACTGGAAGTGGCAATCTTGTAGTGTTGAAAGTGGACGACGAGAAATGTCGGAGTAGCTACTCTTGAAGTCGTGTAGCGTTCTCCTCCAGGGGTGGGAGGGGTATGGCAATAGAGCTTGGTGGGCAGATAACTTCCTCCGCTAAGAGGGGGCCCGCAATGGGCATATGGTATTGAAAGGAGTCGTAGACCAGCCTCAAGCTTTTATAAGCAGTAAAAGACAAGCATAGGTACGTGGCAGATTCCAAAATATAAATCTCCAGTAATGATGACACCCCATCCAAGGTAATGTGGCATTCTACAATGCCTATTCATAGCAGGTGGCACCTCACCACATCCTTCAAATATTGTCGATGTGCAAGCTGGGTTGGAGGAAGTTCTAATGACATGAGCAGTGATAGCCCCGTCACACATACATGAGCACCCATGTTGGACACCCACTTACTGGACAAGGAAACAGACACAGCCAGAAGGGGGTGGGGGGACATAGTAGACGCCACCACCAAGACACCTCAGACACAAATTTGAATTTACCTTCAGGTTTGACTTTTGTTTTGTAGCATTTTTTTTTCTTTTTCTATTTATCCTTAAATTACCATAGTCAAATTTTTAAGTTAAGATGTGTGTTACCAGAAAAGATATAAATTGAGCCACTAAATACACTCATATGGAGATATAAAAATTCTGTGTGAAGCTTAAATAAAAGTTTTTCTCTCTTTTTTTTCTCTTTCTCTTCTTCTTTCTATATTCTGTGAGAGGGAGAACATAAAAATGAGGCCATCTCTGTCCCAAACCTCTCCCACCCATGGGTCGGGAGGAGGGGTAGCCATTAGGAGACTAAAACAGAAAATCAAGAATTTAAAGGCAATGGTTATAAGTCTTGATGAAAAAATTTGGAATATGGATGGAGAAATTAAAGAGAATGAAACACTCAGAGAGGAAATAAGATCTTTGGAGGAAGCAAATAAAGCACAAGGGCAGGAGAGAAAGGAACTAGAAAAAAGAATAAAGAAACTGGAACGGGAAAAGAGTCAACTAGAAACTAGAATTTCTAAACAAGAAGATAAAAACAAACAGCTGAATGACAACCTAAAGGAATTAGATGTTAGTTCACTGCTCTCTTCTGAGAGAGACGAGATTGCTGCTTGGAATGTCCAGATTAAGGAAAACATTGAACAGTTCAGAAAAGAGTTCCAGGAGCTGAATATGGAAAATGATGCCATGAAAACTTCATTTGCTGATGCACTACAGGGGAATGTGGCAGTAAAAGAGGCTGTAAAGGTGGTGGCACTGGAAAACATACAAACAGTTGACTATAAAGAGACATTAATCGAAAAAATGAAAGACGTTGCGATGGAAAGGGCAAACCCACTCATCATACAGTGGTAATCTCAGGCATAAGCGAATCCCAGGAGCCAACATGGCAGGGGAGACTTGAAGAAAATAAACCTAGGGTTGTAGACCTGATAAGAAAGCTTGAAGTAGTTTGTGGTCCTGAGGATATTGTAAACATACACCAACTAGGTAAATATTCGAGGGAAGGAAAGCCGAGACCAACAAAAGTAACCTTTGAGAGAGGGAAAACATGTAGGGAAATATTGTTGAGAAAAAAAGTCTAAAAGACCTTCAAGAATTCAAAGAAGTGTTCATTAGACGATACAGAACACAGGAAGAGATGGGAAAGATCAAAATCTTGTTGCAAGAGGCAAGAAGGTTAAAAGAGGAAAGAAATGAAGAAGAGAAGAAAAATTTTCATTTCAGATTTCTTCCAGACTAAGGGGAGATAAAGAAGATAATGACAGTAGATCAGGGGATGGGGCCTCATTAAGATTGTTATACACAAATGCTGATGGATTAGCTAGTAAGGCAGTAGAATTAAAAGATAGGATTCAAAACAGTAAGGCAGATATAGTAGCAATTACAGAGACTAAGTTGAGTGAGGACATAAACATTGTCACAGTTTTTCCTAAGGGCTTCAGAATACTAAGGGTTGAAAGATCTGAGAGGACTGGTGGAGGGATAGCACTGCTCATAAGTGAAAGAATTCAAGTTGAAGAAATAAACTTGGCTATAGAAAGTGAGTTCAGGGAATTTCTTGTTGCTCGCATAAATACTGGGTCAGAGAGCATTATAATAACTGTTGTATATAACCCACCAAGGAAGCAGAATAGGCTAGAAGTTTATGAGGAAAGTCATATAGGTACTATTGAAGTCATAAACTCAGTTGTTAACATGGCACGGGAAAAACAATGTAGGATTTTGATAATGGGAGATTTTAATCATAAAGAGATTGATTGAATAAATCTTGACCTACACGGTGGTGAGGACTCATTCGGGGCAAGATTCCTAGACTGCGTACAAGGGAATTTCCCACACCAACATGTAATGGAACCAACGAAGGCCAGGGGTGGGGATGAGCCATCACTACTTGATCTAGTATTCACAGATAATGTGTTGGATATTGAAAAAATTGAGTATGAACCACCAATTGGAAAGAGTGACCACTGTGTGTTGTTGATGGAGTATATCATTGAAGATATTCTGCCTGAGAGTAGAGGCAATGAGGACATGAGGAGGAACTATCCGAAAGGAGATTACATCAAAATGAATGAGATTTTTGCAGTTATTGACTGGAGAACCTTATTTTACAACAAATCTGTACAAGAAATGTATGACATCTTTTGTGAGAAATATGGGAAGATAGTAGATTGCTGCATACCTTTCACCAAAGTAGGTGTAATTCATGCCAGAGAGAAATGGTTCAATAATGGGTGTAAAAGAGCTAAGGAGTGGAGAGACAAATGCTGGAAAAGGTATAGGAGGAGAAAAAACATAAATGCCTGGCAAACCTACAAAAGAGCAAGAAATGACTACCTAAGTAAAAGAAGAGAGGCAGAGAGAGACTATAAAATGGACATCACCAGGAAGGCTAAAGAAAATCCCAAGCTTTTCCACAGCTTTATCAGAGGAAAACTGAAGGTAAAAGAACAGGTTTTAAGGCTAAAGAGAGCGGATGGAAGCATCACTGAGACGGATGAAGAGATCTGCAAAGAATTGAACAAGGAGTTTCAGTCAGTATTTACAGTAGAAAATACCCCACCCCCTCAGATTGCAGAGATAGAAGCTCAAGGGCCGGTATTAGAGAACATCAACCTTACAGCCACAGAGGTATGCAAAGCGCTGATGGATTTAGATGTTCATAAAGCTACAGGTCCTGATGACATATCCCCTCATGTGCTTAAAAAATGCGCAAACTCAATATCAGTGGGACTAAGTATCATATTTAAAAAGTCACTGGAGTCAGGGGCGATTGCAAGATGCTGGAAACAAGCAAATGTGATACCTATCTTCAAAAAGGGAAGGAGGGATACGGCTCTGAACTATAGACCAGTTTCCTTGACCAGCATAGTTTGCAAAATTATGGAGAAACTACTAAGGAAACATATCTCTCTTCACTTGGAATCTTTCAACTTTTTGTCAGTGAGGCAACATGGCTTCAGAGAAGGTAGATCAATAGTAACAAACTTATTAGAATTTTATTATGAGGTAAGCCGAATCTTACAGGAAAGAGAGGGCTGGGCAGATTGCATATTCCTAGACTTCCAGAAAGCGTTTGACACCGTTC
>JAXCGZ010020902.1:85000-128505 GCA_037179515.1 Halocaridina rubra | reverse complement strand
TGTTTATACACGCTAGTGGAACCGTATCTATGTAAATTAACATTATTCCTTATGGAAATAGACTATTTAAATTACGCGTAATTTATATTACGCAAGTCTTTTGAGAACCTATCCTCGCATTATTTCGAGAGGTGAGTTATATGGTATTCTCATAGATGATGATAAACAAAATTAATGCTAGCGGAATGGTTAGTGCTTGACCAGGAAACTGAAAACCCCGTATTTGAGTGCACCTCTGGGTGTAAGGAAGGGCATCCAGCTGTACTTCCCCATTCCAACCTGGCAGTTGTTCATTCTCAATAGAATAGACATGAATAGTGACACAAAACGGCAAACATAATGTGCACACCGCTGAGCATTAGAGGGGATGCAGCCTTATTTCCTTAGCTCCAACCTGTCTTTAACCATCCCTATTAGAATAGGGATTAATAACAAAATAAAATGGGAAAAACTATTTTTTTCCCAAAGAAGATGAGCAACAAAATCTGAGGACTCAATTATTTTACCTGCAAGACGTATGGGTACAGGGCTCAAAGAGTGCAGTGGCAGGGTAGGCGTAACAAATTGTGCAGAGAGAATCGTCGTCATCTCCAGGGGTTTGCTGACCACGGGCTTCAATACATGCCTCCAAGTGCATAATAAACTGTTCAACTAAACAAATTTCCCAAGCATTTACATAATCAGGATCTGCAACAAAAGATATCCAAGATGATGTTTACAGAAAAAAGGTTGCATAATGGCAATGGTACATTATACATTTGAGTAACTTATTCTAGAGGCAAATTGTGATACACATTATTTTCAAGTTAAATGATGCTTCCTACCAGACTTCAGGATGCTGCAGTAGCTCAATGGTTAGAGGTCTCAACTCCAAAAGTGACAAACCCACCTTCGATCCCACTGCAAAGCTTTAGGCAGCGCAATCAGCCTGAAGTCCCCAGCTTCAACCTGTCTGTGTCCATCCCCATTCGAATGGGGATAAATAGTGGCACACAAAAACTGCAAAACAACCTTACTAGCAGCCTTTGTTTATGTCTTAATCATGAATTTAGTAACTACAATTATTAATTCCCATTCAAATGGAGGTGGACACAGACAAGTTGAAACTGGAGAATTAAGGCTGGATGTCCATCCTAATGCCCCACAGTGGGCCCAAATACGGGTTTGTACTTCCTAAGTAGAGTGCTCTAACCACTGTTTCACCACAATCCCAAATAACATCTGATACTAAACCTTAATAAACTTCAAGAAAACATTTCAAAAGCACACATTAGAGTACTTACAATTTCTTAGAGAGAATTTGCTGGCTGAGCCATTTTTAAATGTGGAGGAGGAAGAATGGCTTTGTATTGACAAAGAGCGCTTAGGATCTCCTGAAGAAGTGGAAGGATATGGCAAACCACCTACACCTGAAGCACCATAGGAGGGTTTTAAGGCTTCCTGTCCACCCAAAAGCTGATATACTGAGCTTATCTGGAAGCTGGGCTCATTAAGCAGAACTTTGGTTGCCAATTGCTGTGATGCATTGACTGTAAATGAGAGAAATAACAGTATAATATATATATATATATATATATATATATATATATATATATATATATATATATATATATATATATATATATATATATATATATATATATATATATATATATATATAAAACAGTGCATATAATATATATATATATATATATATATATATATATATATATATATATATATATATATATATATATATATATATATATATATATATATATATATATACAATGTTGCCTCACTTATCGCGGTAGTTCGGTTCCGGGACCCGGCGCGAACCCGGAAATCCGTGGAGTAGATCATCAGCCTATATGTACATAGATATTTTAATGTATTTTTACGTTTACACTGTATAAACCCTCCCTGTACTGTTAAAAAAACACCCTTTACATTATAAATAACAGCAAGCAAAGTAATTTTTTTATGAAAGTGATAGGAAAACTTACCATGAATGAGGTGATGATGACTTGACATTAATAGGTTCCATATTTTACAATAATTTTTACGTTTACGTAAAGTAGCGGCCGACATCCACAAACTTTTTTCCTTCTTTCAACATATCTAAAAGTTTCACTTTATCTGCAATGGTTAATATTTTCCTTTGCCGCTTAGGCTCACTACAAGAAGCCTTAGAAGATGAAGGATGCTTGGGAGGCATTGCAAAGGATAAAATATGCGAGTAAAAAAATCACAAGCAAAACATATTAATAATAATAAGCACAACATGAATGGTGCACACTATTTTTTACTGTTACAGTGTTACCTCGGTTATTCGCGCTTCCTGGTTCGCGTTCTCACTCTATCGCGGTTTTTTTTTGGATAAATTATTATTTTATTTTATGGGCATACGCAAAAATATTAAAATATTGAAATTTTTTTTTTCTCAGTATTTTCATTTTTTTTATTGAAATTTACGTTGCGTGCAGTTATTTATAATGTAGAGGGTGTTTTTTTAACAGTGCAGGGAGGGTTTATACAGTTCGTAAACGAAAAAGTAATTGTAAATGAGTATGTGTGTCATGTCATCATCACCTCACATTCATCGTAATTTTATCTATCACTTTCATAAAAATTTACGTTGCTTGCTGTTATTTATAATGTAAAGGGTGTTTTTTTAACAGTGCAGGGAGGGTTTATACAGTAGTAAACGAAAAAATAATTGTAAATGAGTATGTATGTCACGTCATTATCATCTCATTCACCGTAATTTTATCTATCACTTTCATAAAAATTTACGTTGCTTGCTGTTATTTATAATGTAAAGGGTGTTTTTTTAACAGTACAGGGAGGGTTTATACTGTACGTAAACGAAAAAATAATTGTAAATGAGTATGTATATCACGTAATTATCACCTCATTCACCGTAATTTTATCTATCACTTTCATAAAAATTTACGTTGCTTGCTGTTATTTCTAATGTAAAGGGTGTTTTTTTAACAGTGCAGGGAGGGTTTATACAGTTCGTAAACGAAAAAATAATTGTAAATGAGTATGTGTGTCATGTCATCATCACCTCATTCATCGTAATTTTATCTCTTTCATAAAAATTTACGTTGCTTGCTGTTATTTATAATGTAAAGGGTGTTTTTTTAACAGTGCAGGGAGGGTTTATACAGTACGTAAACGAAAAAATAATTGTAAATGAGTATGTATGTCACGTCATTATCACCTCATTCACCGTAATTTTATCTATCACTTTCATAAAAATTTACGTTGCTTGCTGTTATTTATAATGTAAAGAGTGTTTTTTTAACAGCGCAGGGAGGGTTTATACAGTTCGTAAACAAAAAAAATAATTGTAAATGAGTATGTGTGTCATGTCATCATCACCTCATTCATCGTAATTTTATCTATCACTTTCATAAAAATTTACGTTGCTTGCTGTTATTTATAATGTAAAGGGTGTTTTTTTAACAGTGCAAGGAGGGTTTATACACTACGTAAACGAAAAAATAATTGTAAATGAGTATGTATGTCACGTCATTATCACCTCATTCACCGTAATTTTATCTGTCACTTTCATAAAAATTTACGTTGCTTGCTGTTATTTGTAATGTAAAGGGTGTTTTTTTAACAGTGCAGGGAGGGTTTATACAGTTAGCAAACGAAAAAATAATTGTAAATGAGTATGTGTGTCATGTCATCATCACCTCATTCATCGTAATTTTATCTATCACTTTCATAAAAATTTAAGTTGCTTGCTGTTATTTATAATGTAAAGGGTGTTTTTTTAACAGTGCAGGGAGGGTTTATACAGTACGTAAACGAAAAAATAATTGTAAATGAGTAAGTATGTCAAGTCATTATCACCTCATTCACCGTAATTTTATCTATCACTTTCATAAAAATTTACGTTGCTTGCTGTTATTTATAATGTAAAGGGTGTTTTTTTAAAGTGCAGGGAGGGTTTATACAGTACGTAAACGAAAAAATAATTGTAAATGCGTATGTATGTCACGTCATTATCACCTCATTCACCGTAATTTTATCTATCACTTTTGTAAAAATTTACATAGCTTGCTGTTATTTATAATGTAAAGGGTGTTTTTTTAACAGTGCAGGGAGGGTTTATACAGTACGTAAACGAAAAAATAATTGTAAATGAGTATGTATATCACGTCATTATCACCTCATTCACCGTAATTTTATCTATCACTTTCATAAAAATTTACGTTGCTTGCTGTTATTTATAATGTAAAGGGTGTTTTTTTAACAGTGCAGGGAGGGTTTATACAGTACGTAAACGAAAAAATAATTGTAAATGAGTATGTATGTCACATCATTATCACCTCATTCACCGTAATTTTATCTATCACTTTCATAGAAATTTACGTTGCTTGCTGTTATTTATAATGTAAAGGGTGTTTTTTTTAACAGTGCAGGGAGGATTTATACAGTACGTAAACAAAAAAATAATTGTAAATGAGTATGTATGTCACCTCATCATCACATTCACGGTAAGTTTTCCTATCACTTTCATACAAATTTACGTTGCTTGCTGTTATCTATAATGCTAAGGGTGTTTTTTTTAACAGTGCAGGGAGGGTTTATACAGTACGTAAACGAAAAAATAATTGTAAATGAGTATGTATGTCACGTCATTATCACCTTATTCACCGTAATTTTATCTATCACTTTCATTAAAATTTACGTTGCTTGCTGTTATTTATAATGTAAAGGATGTTTTTTTAACAGTGCAGGGAGGGTTTATACAGTTTAAGCGTAAAAATATATTAAAATATCTATGTACATATAGGCGGATCCTACTTCGCGGATTTCCTGGCTCGCGCCGGGTCCCGGAACCGAACTACCGCGATAAGTGAGGCAACGCTGTTATATTATTCTTAGGCTAAGAAATAGATTTTTTTTTATCAATAAAATCATGAAACTACTGGAAATATAAATATATATGCTAGCTCACGTAGCTTCGACCCCAATACATTGTACGCTATCGAACACAAGCAAAACGTGAGTTAGACTGAACGAGTCTTTGTCCAAAATGCTGATAGCGGTATCGTATTTTACATGTTGCAATGCTGTTAGTATTTATGATTTTTACTATTTTTTACCGTTTTATTATTCTTAGGCTAATAAATAAGTTTTTTTTTTTATCAATAAAATCAAGAAACTATTGGAAATATAAATATATATGCTAGCTCACGTAGCTGCGACCCCAAGACATTGTACGCTATCGAACACTATTTCGTATGATGCAATACTGTGAGTTATACTGTACGTACGTATATCATTTAGTTATTAGTACAATGTATATTAATTTAAAATTCATCTATTTATTTGATGATTGTACAAAATCTATTGTATTTATTCACTGTAATTTGGACCAAATATTCCTTTTGTAAAGATTATACTGTATTTTTCAAAAGAGGTGGTCAATAAACGTATCTATCTATCTATCTACATTTATGTTTTTTACTATTTTTTACTGTTTTATTATTCATAGGCTGGGAAATAATTTTTTTTTATCAATTAGATAATGAAATGTTTTTTCAATAAAAAAAAAAATTAAAATACTGAGAATTTTTTTTTTAATATTTTAATATTTTTGCATATACCAAAAAAAAAAAAAAAAAAAAAAAAAAAAAAAAAAAAAAAAAAAAAAAAAAAAAAAAAGAGCGCGATAGAGTGAGAAAGCGAACCAGGAAGCGCGAATAACTGGGGTAACACTGTATATATATATATATAATATATATATATATATATATTATATATATATATTATAATATATATATATATATATATTATATATATATATATACAGTGTTCCCTCCCTTATTGCGGTAGTTCGGTTTCGGGACCCGGCAAGAAACAGGAAAATCGCGAAGTAGGATCAGCCTTAAAAAAAAAAAATAATAATATATATTTTTTTTTTTTTAAAGATGATTATGACACCAGGACAGGCCAAAAATTATAAAATAAAACGGCCTTTATCAGGCTGTAAAGAGAAACAGAGATGGAGAGTGTAATGACCTGTCAGATGTGAAGGGATTATAAAAGATGTGTAATGAATATCCAGCTCTCTGCTGGGTTTACTATACCTCTGCATTACCTTCATGATGTCTATTCTAAAACTTTTCCTTAGATCTTATTATTATTATTATTATTATTATTATTATTATTATCATTATTATTATTATTATTGGCAGCAATAATTTTCCTTTGATGATGATTGGGGAGATTATTATTATTATTATTATTATTATTATCATCATTATTACTAAGAATTCGTAATTAAACCATTACTTTTACTATAAATAATGTAGTTTGGGTTGAATGAACAAGAGTTACTTAAAGATTCTCTCTCTCTCTCTCTCTCCAACATTCTATTCTACCTAACCCCCCACACTCTCTTTGTCCCAGCCAACTAGGGAGGGGCACTTTACACAGTTATTAAAAGTAAATAAACCAACAGATGTACAAACAATGATGAGCCTTTAATAATAATAATAATAATGATGATGATGATAATAATGTCCACAATCATCATCAAAGGAAAATTATTGTTGCCAATGATAATAATAATAATAATAATAATAATATTAATAATAATAAGATCTAAGTGGAATTATTGGAATAGACATCATGAAAGTAATGCAGAGGTATATTAAAACCCAGTAGAGAGCTGGATATTCATTAAACATCTTTCATAATCCCTTCATATCTGACAGGTCATTACTCTCTCCATCTATGTTTCTCTTTACAAGCTGATAAAGTCTGCTTTATTTTATCATTTTTTGGCCCATCCAGAACGCGAACCAAGAAACGCGAATAACCGGGGGAACACTGTATATATATATATATATATATATATATATATATATATATATATATATATATATATATATATATATATATATATATATATATATATATATATATATATATATATATATACAGTGATCCTTCACTGGATCGCGTTTCTTGGCTCGCGTTTTCACTGTACCACGGTTTTTATTGGCAAATTATTATTATTTTTTTGGGTATATGCAAAAATATTAAAATATTAAAAAAATAAAAATTTTCAGTATTTTCATTTTTTAATTGTAAAAAAACATATTTCATTATCTAATTGCTAAAAAATATTTATTTCCCAGCATACGAATATTAAAACAGTAAAAAAGAGTAAAAAACATAAATTTAGATATACGTACGTACAGTGTAACTCACAGTATTGCATCACGCGAAATAGTGTCCGATAGCGTACAATGTATTGGGGTCGCAGCTACGTGAGCTAGCATATATATTTATATTTCCAGTAGTTTCATGATTTCATTGATAAAAAACATATTTCTTAGCCTAAGAATAATAAAACAGTAAAAAATAGTAAAAAACATAAATACTAATAGTATTGCACCACGTTAAATACGATACCGGTATCAGCGTTTCGGAAACGCAAAGGCTCTCAACTACGTGACCTAATGAATATTAAAATTTTCATTATTTTATTGATAAAACAAGTATTTCCTATCTTAAGAATAATAAAACAGTAAAAAATAGTAAAAAACATAAATACAGTACTAACAGTATTGCACCATGTAAAATACGATACCGGTATCACGTTTCGGAAAACGCAAAGGCTCTCACCTACGTGACCTAGTGAATATTAAAATTTTCATTATTTTATTGATAAAACAAGTATTTCCAAGCCTAAGAATAATAAAACAGTAAAAAATAATAAAAAACATAAATACTAACAGTATTGCACCATGTAAAATACGATACCGCTATCAGCGTTTCGGAAAACGAAAAGGCTCTCACCTACGTTGCATGCTGTTATTTATAAAGTAAAGGATGTTTTTTTGACAGTGCAGGGAGGGTTTATACAGTACGTAAACGTAAAAAGAATCGTAAAATACCTATGTACATGAGTATGTCACGTCATCATCACCTCATTCACGGTAAGTTTTCCTATCACTTTCATAAAAATTTACGTTGCTTGCTGTTATTTATAAAGTAAAGGGTGTTTTTTTAACAGTGCAGGGAGGGTTTATACAGTACGTAAACGTAAAAATAATTGTAAAATACCTATGTACATGAGTATGTCATGTAATTACCACTTCATTCACCGTAATTTTATCTATCACTTTCATATAAATTTACGTTGCATGCCGTTATTTATGAAGTAAAGGGTGGTTTGTTAACAGTACAGGGAGGGTTTATACAGTGTAAACGTAAAAATAAATTAAAATATCTATGTACATATAGGCTGATCCTACTCCGCGATTTTCCTGTCTCGCGCCGGGTCCCGGAACCGAACCATCGCGATAATGGAAGGAAAACTATATATATATATATATATATATATATATATATATATATATATACATATATATATATATATATATATATATATATATATATATATATATATATATATATATATATATATATATATGGATTCGGTTTTACATCACGAACTTCCTTTTCTACTAAGGGCTAGGACGGTTGCCTTCTTACGAAGGACTTGTTTTGGCAGATGTAATCGCTACTCTTAGTGTATGCCCTTATTAACCTCAGTCCGTGATGGGGCGCGAACCCTCGACCTGCCGCCTTAGAGTCGCAGACGCTACCATTTTGCCACGGAGACTATATATATATATATATATATATATATATATATATATATATATATATATATATATATATATATATATATATATATATATATATATATATATTGTTCTCAGAATAACGCCTAGATAGGTTCTCAGTAGTGTCGGGTAAATGGAAAATCGCATGAAAAAACGAGTCATTTTCCATAAGAAACAATGATAAAGGGCATAGATACTTTCCAAACCTTACATAGACACACCATGCCAAAGATATAAGATAAGTAAAACACATATTTTATTACTACATAGCAAAGCAGAAAGCCCTGTATCTATTTTTAAGAGTATAAAAAAGATATTCATATTCACTTTACAGCTAGAAATTAACATACACAACTGTACTGTACTCTTATTATGCAGTGGGCAACAGTCATACAGTACACTGGGATATGCATGGTGGCCGTGAGCAAGTAACTTATGCGGTAGAAGAGGAGGAGGATGCAGGAGAACGAACCTCTATCTGCAAATGTAAAAAAGATAAAATGAAAATTATAAATAACCAAAGCAAGACTAAAAAACGAAAAAGAAAATTAATAATGCAATGCCTAAATCTACCATATGACAGAATAAAAAAAACTTAATCTACATTCTCAAGAGAGGCACAGAGTTAGGGGGGATATGATTAATGTGTATAAATGGTTTAAAGGGATTAACCAGGGTGATATTAACAAAGTTTTAATAATTCTTGATCAAACCAGAACTCGTAATGGGTAATGGATTTAATCTTGATAAATTTAGGTTCAGAAGGGAATTGGTGAAAATTGGCTTGGTAACACCGTAGAGTATTCCTAGTAGGATAATAAATGCCAATACCTTAGACACCTTCAAATGTAAATTAGATAAACATATTACAGAGGTAGGGTGGGTGTATATATAATGTATAATGATGATGATCTTTTCTTATCGTAATCCTCTTTGTACTATTATTTTTTGGGGGTGTTATTGCAATTTCGCGGATAAAATATCGTGCATAAAAGGAACAAGGTGTATATATATTGGTGAAAATTAGCTTGGTAATACCGTAGAGTAGCTGATGCCTGGAACAGGATTCCTAATAGGATAACAAATGCCAATATATATATATATATATATATATATATATATATATATATATATATATATATATATATATATATATATATATATATATATATATATATATATATATATATATGAATCATTTTTTTTTTAACGCCGACTGGGACTCGAACATAGGACTTATGATTACTAAGTTAAGGCGCTACCACTACACCACAGAAGGTTAAAAGGAATCCAACCTTATAGCTTATATCTGCTATACTTAGGAATGAACGCATTCTAACTGAATGCCACTATGTTCATATTACAGATTCCCCAACCTCACTCCTGGCTTCATTTTAGCATTTAATTCAATTCCCAATCTCATTCGGGCCATGAAATAACCAATAAGCACATTATATATGTGAAAACATGAATCATTTTTTACCCCGACCGGGACTCGAACCTAGGATTTATGATTACTAAGTCAAGGCGCTGCCACTACACCACAAAAGGTTAAAAGGAATCCAACCTTATAGCTTATATCTGCTATACTTAGGAATGAACGCATTCTAACTGAATGCCACTATGTTCATATTACAGATTCCCCAACCTCACTCGTGGCTTCATTTTAGCATTTAATTCAATTCCCAATCTCATTCGGGCCATGAAATAACCAATAAGCACATTATATATGTGAAAACATGAATCATTTTTTACCCCGACCGGGACTCGAACCTAGGACTTATGATTACTAAGTCAAGGCGCTACCACTACACCACAGAAGGTTAAAAGGAATCCAACCTTATAGCTTATATCTGCTATACTTAGGAATGAACGCATTCTAACTGAATGCCACTATGTTCATATTACAGATTCCCCAACCTCACTCCTGGCTTCATTTTAGCATTTAATTCAATTCCCAATCTCATTCGGGCCATGAAATAACCAATAAGCACATTATATATGTGAAAACATGAATCATTTTTTACCCCGACCGGGACTCGAACCTAGGACTTATGATTACTAAGTCAAGGCGCTACCACTACACCACAGAAGGTTAAAAGGAATCCAACCTTATAGCTTATATCTGCTATACTTAGGAATGAACGCATTCTAACTGAATGCCACTATGTTCATATTACAGATTCCCCAACCTCACTTCTGGCTTCATTTTAGCATTAATTCAATTCCCAATCTCATTCGGGCCATGAAATAACCAATAAGCACATTATATATGTGAAAACATGAATCAATTTTTACCCCGACCGGGACTCAAACCTAGGACTTATGATTACTAAGTCAAGGCGCTACCACTACACCACAGAAGGTTAAAAGGAATCCAACCTTATAGCTTATATCTGCTATACTTAGGAATGAACGCACTCTAACTGAATGCCACTATGTTCATATTACAGATTCCCCAACCTCACTCGTGGCTTCATTTTAACATTTAATTAAATTCCCAATCTCATTCGGGCCATGAAATAACCAATAAACACATTATATATGTGAAAATATGAATCATTTTTTTACCCCCACCGGGACTCGAACCTAGGATTTATGATTACTAAGTCAAGGCGCTACCACTACACCACAGAAGGTTAAAAGGAATCCAACCTTATAGCTTATATCTGCTATACTTAGAAATGAACGCATTCTAACTGAATGCCACTATGTTCATATTACAGATTCCCCAACCTCACTCGTGGCTTCATTTTAGCATTTAATTCAATTCCCAATCTCATTCGGGCCATGAAATAACCAATAAGCACATTATATATGTGAAAACATGAATCATTTTTTACCCCGACCGGGACTCAAACCTAGGACTTATGATTACTAAGTCAAGGCGCTACCACTACACCATAGAAGGTTAAAAGGAATCCAACCTTATAGCTTATATCTGCTATACTTAGGAATGAACGCATTCTAACTGAATGCCACTATGTTCATATTACAGATTCCCCAACCTCACTCGAGGCTTCAATTTAGCATTTAATTCAATTCCCAATATCATTCGGGCCATGAAATAATCAATAAGCACATTATATATGTGAAAAAATGAATCATTTTTTTACCCCGACCGGGACTCGAACCTAGGACTTATGATTACTAAGTCAAGGCGCTACCACTACACCACAGAAGGTTAAAAGGAATCCAACCTTATAGCTTATATCTGCTATATTTAAGAATGAACGCATTCTAACTGAATGACACTATGTTCATATTACAGATTCCCCAACCTCACTTGTGGCTTCATTTTAGCATTTAATTCAATTCCCAATCTCATTCGGGCCATGAAATAACCAATAAGCACATTATATATGTGAAAACATGAATCATTTTTTACCCCGACCGGGACTCGAACCTAGTACTTATGATTACTAAGTCAAGGCGCTACCACTACACCACAGAAGGTTAAAAGGAATCCAACCTTATAGCTTATATCTGCTATACTTAGGAATGAACGCATTCTAACTGAATGCCACTATGTTCATATTACAGATTCCCCAACCTCACTCCTGGCTTCATTTTAGCATTTAATTCAATTCCCAATCTCATTCGGGCCATGAAATAACCAATAAGCACATTATATATGTGAAAACATGAATCATTTTTTTAACCCGACCGAGACTCGAACCTAGGACTTATGATTACTAAGTCAAGGCGCTACCACTACACCACAGAAGGTTAAAAGGAATCCAACCTTATAGCTTATATCTGCTATATTTAGGAATGAATGCATTCTAACTGAATGCCACTATGTTCATATTACAGATTCCCCAACCTCACTCGTGGCTTCATTTTAGCATTTAATTCAATTCCCAATCTCATTCGGGCCATGAAATAACCAATAAGCACATTCTATATGTGAAAACATGAATCATTTTTTACCCCGACCGGGACTCGAACCTAGGACTTATGATTACTAAGTCAAGGCGCTACCACTACACCACAGAAGGTTAAAAGGAATCCAACCTTATAGCTTATATCTGCTATACTTAGGAATGAACGCATTCTAACTGAATGCCACTATGTTCATATTACAGATTCCCCAACCTCACTCGTGGCTTCATTTTAGCATTTAATTCAATTCCCAATCTCATTCGGGCCATGAAATTACCAATAAGCACATTATATATGTGAAAACATGAATCATTTTTTTACCCCGACCGGGACTCGAACCTAGGACTTATGATTACTAAGTCAAGGCGCTACCACTACACCACAGAAGGTTAAAAGGAATCCAACCTTATAGCTTATATCTGCTATACTTAGGAATGAACGCATTCTAACTGAATGCCACTATGTTCATATTACAGATTCCCCAACCTCACTCGTGGCTTCATTTTAGCATTTAATTCAATTCCCAATCTCATTCAGGCCATGAAATAACCAATAAGCACATTATATATGTGAAAACATGAATCATTTTTTACCCCGACCGGGACTCGAACCTAGGACTTATGATTACTAAGTCAAGGCGCTACCACTACACCACAGAAGGTTAAAAGGAATCCAACCTTATAGCTTATATCTGCTATACTTAGGAATGAACGCATTCTAACTGAATGCCACTATGTTCATATTACAGATTCCCCAACCTCACTCGTGGCTTCATTTTAGCATTTAATTCAATTCCCAATCTCATTCGGGCCATGAAATAACCAATAAGCATGTTATATATGTCAAAACATAATTTTTTTACCCCGACCGGGACTCGAACCTAGGACTTATGATTACTAAGTCAAGGCGCTACCACTACACCGCCGAAGGTTAAAAGGAATCCAACCTTATAGCTTATATCTGCTATACTTAGGAATGAACGCATTCTAACTGAATGCCACTATGTTCATATTACAGATTCCCCAACCTCACTCCTGGCTTCATTTTAGCATTTAATTCAATTCCCAATCTCATTCGGGCCATGAAATAACCAATAAGCACATTATATATGTGAAAACATGAGTCATTTTTTACCCCGACCGGGACTCGAATCTAGGACTTATGATTACTAAGTCAATGCGCTACCACTACACCACAGAAGGTTAAAAGGAATCCAACCTTATAGCTTATATCTGCTATACTTAGGAATGAACGCATTCTAACTGAATGCCACTATGTTCATATTACAGATTCCCCAACCTCACTCGTGGCTTCATTTTAGCATTTAATTCAATTCCCAATCTCATTCGGGCCATGAAATAACCAATAAGCACATTATATATGTGAAAACTTGAATCATTTTTTACCCCGCCCGGGACTCAAACCTAGGACTTATGATTACTAAGTCAAGGCGCTACCACTACACCACAGAAGGTTAAAAGGAATCCAACCTTATAGCTTATATCTGCTATACTTAGGAATGAACGCATTCTAACTGAATGCCACTATGTTCATATTACAGATTCCCCAACCTCACTCGAGGCTTCATTTTAGCATTTAATTCAATTCCCAATCTCATTCGGGCCATGAAATTACCAATAAGCACATTATATATGTGAAAACATGAATCATTTTTTTACCCCGACCGGGACTCGAACCTAGGACTTATGATTACTAAGTCAAGGCGCTACCACTACACCACAGAAGGTTAAAAGGAATCCAACCTTATAGCTTATATCTGCTATACTTAGGAATGAACGCATTCTAACTGAATGCCACTATGTTCATATTACAGATTCCCCAACCTCACTCGTGGCTTCATTTTAGCATTTAATTCAATTCCCAATCTCATTCAGGCCATGAAATAACCAATAAGCACATTATATATGTGAAAACATGAATCATTTTTTACCCCGACCGGGACTCGAACCTAGGACTTATGATTACTAAGTCAAGGCGCTACCACTACACCACAGAAGGTTAAAAGGAATCCAACCTTATAGCTTATATCTGCTATACTTAGGAATGAACGCATTCTAACTGAATGCCACTATGTTCATATTACAGATTCCCCAACCTCACTCGTGGCTTCATTTTAGCATTTAATTCAATTCCCAATCTCATTCGGGCCATGAAATAACCAATAAGCATGTTATATATGTGAAAACATGAATCATTTTTTTACCCCGACCGGGACTCGAACCTAGGACTTATGATTACTAAGTCAAGGCGCTACCACTACACCGCCGAAGGTTAAAAGGAATCCAACCTTATAGCTTATATCTGCTATACTTAGGAATGAACGCATTCTAACTGAATGCCACTATGTTCATATTACAGATTCCCCAACCTCACTCCTGGCTTCATTTTAGCATTTAATTCAATTCCCAATCTCATTCGGGCCATGAAATAACCAATAAGCACATTATATATGTGAAAACATGAGTCATTTTTTACCCCGACCGGACTCGAATCTAGGACTTATGATTACTAAGTCAATGCGCTACCACTACACCACAGAAGGTTAAAAGGAATCCAACCTTATAGCTTATATCTGCTATACTTAGGAATGAACGCATTCTAACTGAATGCCACTATGTTCATATTACAGATTCCCCAACCTCACTCGTGGCTTCATTTTAGCATTTAATTCAATTCCCAATCTCATTCGGGCCATGAAATAACCAATAAGCACATTATATATGTGAAAACTTGAATAATTTTTTACCCCGACCGGGACTCGAACCTAGGACTTATGATTACTAAATCAAGGTGCTACCACTACACCACAGAAGGTTAAAAGGAATCCAACCTTATAGCTTATATCTGCTATACTTAGGAATGAATGCATTCTGACTGAATGCCACTATGTTCATATTACAGATTCCCCAACCTCACTCGTGGCTTCATTTTAGCATTTAATTCAATTCCCAATCTCATTCGGGCCATGAAATAACCAATAAGCACATTATATATGTGAAAACATGAATCATTTTTTACCCCGCCCGGGATTCAAACCTAGGACTTATGATTACTAAGTCAAGGCGCTACCACTACACCACAGAAGGTTAAAAGGAATCCAAGCCTTATAGCTTATATCTGCTATACTTAGGAATGAACGCATTCTAACTGAATGCCACTATGTTCATATTACAGATTCCCCAACCTCACTCGTGGCTTCATTTTAGCATTTAATTCAATTCCCAATCTCATTCGGGCCACATGAAATAACCAATAAGCACACATATAATGTGCTTATTGTTTATTTCATGGCCCGAGATTGGGAATTGCATTAAATGCTAAAATGAAGCCACGAGTGAGGTTGGGGAATCTGTAATATGAACATAGTGGCATTCAGTTAGAATGCGTTCATTCCTAAGTATAGCAGATATAAGCTATAAGGTTGGATTCCTTTTAACCTTCTGTGGTGTAGTGGTAGCGCCTTGACTTAGTAATCATAAGTCCTAGGTTCGAGTCCCGGTCGGGGTAAAAAATGATTCATGTGTTCACATATATAATGTGCTTACTGGTTATTTCATGGCCCGAATGAGATTGGGAATTGAATTAAATGCTAAAATGAAGCCACGAGTGAGGTTGGGGAATCTGTAATATGAACATAGTGGCATTCAGTTAGAATGCGTTCATTCCTAAGTATAGCAGATATAAGCTATAAGGTTGGATTCCTTTTAACCTTCTGTGGTGTAGTGGTAGCGCCTTGACTTAGTAATCATAAGTCCTAGGTTCGAGTCCCGGTCGGGGTAAAAAATGATTCATGTTTTCACATATATAATGTGCTTATTGGTTATTTCATGGCCCGAATGAGATTGGGAATTGAATTAAATGCTAAAATGAAGCCACGAGTGAGGTTGGGGAATCTGTAATATGAACATAGTGGCATTCAGTTAGAATGCGTTCATTCCTAAGTATAGCAGATATAAGCTATAAGGTTGGATTCCTTTTAACCTTCTGTGGTGTAGTGGTAGCGCCTTGACTTAGTAATCATAAGTCCTAGGTTCGAGTCCCGGTCGGGGTAAAAAATGATTCATGTTTTCACATATATAATGTGCTTATTGGTTTATATATATATATATATATATATATATATATTATATATATATATATATATATATATATATATATATATATATATATATATATATATATATATATATATATATATACAGTGTTGCCTCCCTTATCGCGGTAGTTTGGTTCCGGGACCCGGCGCGAACCAGGAAGATTGCGAAGTAGGATCAGCCTTATATATATATATATATATATATATATATATATATATATATATATATATATATATATATATATATATATATATATATATATATATATATATATATATATATATTATATATATATATAAAAAATAAATAAAGATGATTATGACACCAGGACAGGCCAAAAATTATAAAATAAAACGGCCTTTATCAGGCTGTAAAGAGAAACAGATATGGAGTGTGATGACCTGTCAGATGTGAAGGGATTATAAAAGGTGTAATGAATATCCAGCTCTCTGCTGGGTTTACTATACCTCTGCATTACCTTCATGATGTCTACTCTAAAACTTCTCCTTAGATCTTATTATTATTATTATTATTGGCAACAATAATTTTCCTTTGATGATGATTGGGGAGATTATTATTATTATTATTATTGTCATTATTATTATTATTATTATTGTCATTATTATTATTATTATTATTATTATTATTATTATTATCATCATCATTATTACTACGGATTCGTAATTAAACTATTATTTTTACTAGATATAATGTAGTTTTGTTTGAATGAACAAGAGTTACTTTAAGATTCTCTCTCTCTCCAACATTCTATTCTACCCAACCCCCCACACTCTCTTTGTCCCAGCCAACTAGGGAGGAGCACTTTACACAGTTATTAAAAGTAAATAAACCAACAGATGTACAAACAATGATGAGCCCTTAATAATAATAATAATGATGATGATGATAATAATCTCCACAATCATCATCAAAGGAAAATTATTGTTGCCAATGATGATGATAATAATAATAATAATAATAATTATAATAATAATAATAATAAGATCTAAGCAGAATTATTGGAATAGACATCATGAAAGTAATGCAGAGGTATATTAAAACCCAGCAGAGAGCTGGATATTCATTACACATCTTTTATAATCCCTTCACATCTGACAGGTCATTACACTCACCATCTCTGTTTCTCTTTACAACCTGATAAAGTCTGCTTAATTTTATCATGTTTTGGCCCATCCTGGTGTCACAATGATCTATCTATCTATATATATATATATATATATATATATATATATATATATATATATATATATATATATATATATATATATATATATATTGCCAAAAAAAAACCGCGATACAGTGAGAACGCGAACCAAGAATAACCGGGGTAAAACTGTGTGTGTATATATATATATATATATATATATATATATATATATATATATATATATATATATATATATATATATGAATTTATTGTCCTACTAAGAATCCTGTTCCATGCATCAGCTACTATACGGTTTTACCAGGCCAATTTTCACCAATTTCCCTTCTGAACCTAAATTTATCAAGCTTAAATCCATTACCCATTACAAGTTCTGGTTTGATCATGAATTTTTAGCACTTTATTAATATCACCCTTGATAATCCCTTTAAACCATTTATACACTTCAATCATATCCCCCCTAACTCTGCGCCTCTCTAGAGAATGTAGATTAAGTTTTTTTAATCTGTCATATGGTAGATATACGCATTGCATAATTAATTTTTGTTTTCGTTTTCTAGTCTTGCTTTGGTTATTTATAATTTTTATTTTATCTTTGTTTGCCTTTGCAGATTGAGATTCGTTCTCCTGCATCCTCCTCCTCTTCTACCGCATAACTTACTTGCTCACGGCCACCATGCATGTCCCAGAGTACTGTATGACTGTTAACCACTGCATAATAGAGTACAGTACAGTAATGTATGTTAATTTCTAGCTGTAAAGTGAATATGAATATCTTTTGTATACTCTTAAATATAGATACAGGGCTTTCTGCTTTGCTATGTAGTAATAAGATATGGTTTTTACTTATCTTATATCTTTGGCATGGTGTGTCTATGTAAGGTTTGGAAAGTATCTATGCCCTTTATCATTGTTTCCTATGGAAAATGACTATTTTTTTCACGTGATTTTCCATTTACCCGACACTTCTGAGAACCTATCTAGGCGTTATTCTGAGAACTAGGTATATATATATATATATATATATATATATATATATATATATATATATATATATATATATATATATATATATATATATATATATATATATATATATATATATATATATATATATATATATATATATATACACCTTGTTCCTTTTATACGCGATTTTTTTATCCACGAAATTGCAATAACACCCCCCAAAATAAAAATATATATTTTTTTCTTTTTTTTTTTAGATTATTGTGACACCAAGATGGACCAAAAAATGATAAAATAAAACAGCCTTTATCAGGCTGTAAAGAGAAACAGATGGAGAGTGTAATGACCTGGCAGATATGAAGGGATTATAAAAGATGTGTAATGAATATCCAGCTCTCTTCTGGGTTTTAATATACCTCTGCATTACTCTCATGATGTCTATTCCAAAAATTCTCCTTAGATCTTATTATTATTATTATTATTATTACTGACAATAATTTTCCTTTGATGATGATTGTGGAGATTATTATTATTATTATAACTATTATTATTATTATTAGTATCATTATTATTACGAATTTGTAATTAAACCATTATTTTTACAATAAATAATGTAGTTTTGGTTGAATGAATGAGAGTTAATTAAAGATGTCTCTCTCTCTTTCATTTCATTTCACTTACATTATATAGAATATATTTTTATTTAAAGGAGAATAGTCTTACAAACAACGCATACATCAGTTACTTTACAAGCTGATGAGTCGTTTGGGGCAGCAAATGATAAATATAATAATGCACTTTTAATAAAAACGTTAATGAGTTAAAAGACAGTTAAATTAATTTCCTTTCCACGAATCCTTTGTAATGTCTCTCTTAAACAGGAATTAGGTAGAAATTTTTCATCTTATTATGTAAATACAATTATTGCTTTAGTCTTTTAGTCTTAATCACGTTCATTAGAGTGCTCATTTTAAAGGTAATAAACCTAAGTTTTAATTCTTTTTTTGTAAAGAAATATGAGAGAGAGAGAGAGAGAGAGTAATTAGATACATTTTATTAACAAATTTGTCAGTCAGAAACCAGATGCAAATTTGAAAATGGAAGGAGGATGCAAAGCACGTGTTCTGAAAATATTAAGAACATAAGAATAGGGGACACTGCAACATGCCTACTGGCACACACGAGGCAGCTCCAATTTTGAATGATATTTTCAGCATGTCTAACCTATTCTATTCTACTCTACTTATTTATTCTATTTTTCTTTTTATGATTTTTCTAATGAACACTAACCTATTCATACCCAACCTACCTCTGTCATATGTCTATCTAGTCTACATTTGAAGGTGTCTAAGGTATTGGTATTTATTATCCTACTAGGAATGCTCTACGGTATTACCAAGCCAATTTTCACCAATTTCCCTTCTGAACCTAAATTTATCAAGATTAAATCCATTACCCATTACGAGTTCTGGTTTGATCATGAATATTTAAAACTTTATTAATATCACCCTTGTTAATCCCTTTAAACCATTTATACACCTCAATCATATCCCCCCTAACTCTGTGCCTCTCTAGAGAATGTAGATTAAGTTTTTTAATCTATTATATGGTAGATTTAGGCATTGCATAATTAATTTTTTTTTTCGTTTTTTAGTCTTGCTTTGGTTATTTATAATTCTTATTTTATCTTTATATACATTTGCAGATAGAGGCTCGTTCTCCTGCATCCTCCTCCTCTTCTACCACATAAGTTACTTGCTCACTGCCACCATGCATGTCCCAGTGTACTGTATAACTGTTGCCCACTGCATAATAAAGTATAGTAATGTATGTTCATTTCTAGCTGTAAAGTGAATATGAATAGCTTTTGTATACTCTTAAAAATAGATACAAGGCTGTCTGCTTTGCTATGTAGTAATAAAATATTTTTTTACTTATCTTATATCTTTGGCATGGTGTGTCTATGTAAGGTTTGGAACGTATCTATGCCCTTTATCATTGTTTCCTATGGAAAATAACTCGTTTTTTCATGCGATTTTCCATTTACCCGACACTTCTGAGAACCTATCTAGGCGTTATTCTGAGAAGTAAGTGTGTATATATATATATATATATATATATATATATATATATATATATATATATATATATATATATATATATATATATATATATATATATATATATATATATATATATATATATATACGCAGTAATCCCTCCTTTATCGCGGGGGTATGGTTCTGGGACTGGCCGCGATAGGTGAATTTCTGCGAAGTAGGAACACCTAGAATTTTTTTTTATTTTTTTTTTTTAAAGATGATTATGACACCAGAACGGCCCAAAAATGATATAATGAAACAGCCTCTATCAGGCTGTAAAGAGAAACAGAGATGGAGAGTGCAATGACCTGTCAGATGTGAAGGGATTATAAAAGATGTGTGATGAATATCCAGCTCTCTGCTGGGTTTTAATATACCTCTGCATTACTTTCATGATGTCTATTCCAAAAATTCTCCTTAGATCTTATTATTATTATTGTTATCATTGTTATTATTATTATTATTATTATTATTATTATTATTTTTAACAATAATTTTCCTTTGATGATGATTGTGGAGATTATTATTATTAATATCATTATTATTACGAATTTGTAATCAAACCATTATTTTTACAATAAATAATGTAGTTTTAGTTGAATGAACAAGAGTTACCGTAATTAAAGATGTCTCTCTCTCTCCAACATTCTATTCTACCCAACCCCCCACACTCTCTTTGTCCCAGCCAACTAGGGAGGGGCACTGTACACAGTTATTAAAGTAAATAAACCAACAGATGTACAAACAAAGATAAGCCCTTAATAATAATAATAATAATAATAATAATAATCTCCACAATCATCATCAAAGGAAAATTATTGTTGCCGATAATAATAATAATGATAATAATAATATCTAAGGAGAATTATTGGAATAGA
The DNA here is from genome assembly GCA_037179515.1 of Halocaridina rubra. Lineage (NCBI taxonomy): Eukaryota > Metazoa > Arthropoda > Malacostraca > Decapoda > Atyidae > Halocaridina > Halocaridina rubra. The sequence goes on along the minus strand of JAXCGZ010020902.1, from coordinate 106,719 downwards.
CATCATGAAAGTAATGCAGAGGTATATTAAAACCCAACAGAGAGTTGGATATTCATTACACATCTTTTATAATCTCTTCACATCTGACAAGTCTTTACACTCTCCATCTCTGTTTCTCTTTACAGCCTGATAAAGGCTGTTTAATTTTATCATTTTTTGGCCCATCCTGGTGTCACATCAATCTTAAAATGAATTTTTTTTTATTTATTTATTTTTTTTTGCAAAAAAAAAATCCGCGATACAGTGAATCAGCGAAATAGCGAGGGATTACTATATATATATATATATATATATATATATATATATATATATATATATATATATATATATATATATATATATATATATATATATACCTAGTTCTCAGAATAAAGCTTAGATAGGTTCTCAGAAGTGTCGGGTAAATGGAAAATCGGGTGAAAAAACAAGTTATTTTCCATAGGAAACAATGATAAAGGGTATAGATACGTTCCAAACCTTACATAGACACACCATGCCAAAGATATAAGATAAGTAAAAGACATATTTCATTACTACATAGCAAAGCAGAAAGCCCTGTATCTATTTTTAAGAGTATACAAAAGATATTCATATTCACTTTACAGCTAGAAATTAACATACATTACTATACTTTACTCTATTATGCAGTGGGCAACAGTTATACAGTGCACTGGGACATGCATGGTGGCAGTGAGCAAGTAACTTATGTGGTAGAAGAGGAGGAGGATGCAGGAGAAAGAACCTCTATCTGCAAATGTATATAAAGATAAAATAAGAATTATAAATAACCAAAGCAAGACTAAAAAACGAAAAAAAAAAATTAATTATGCAATGCATAGAGCTACCATATGACAGATTAAAAAAACTTAATCCACAGTCTCTAGAGAGGCACAGAGTTAGGGGGGATATGATTGAGGTGTATAAATGGTTTAAAGGGATTAACAAGGGTGATATTAATAAAGTTTTAAGAATTCATGATCAAACCAGAACTCGTAATGGATTTAATCTTGATAAATTTAGGTTCAGAAGGGAAATTGGCGAAAATTGGCTTGGTAATACCGTAGAGTATTCCTAGTAGGATAATAAATGCCAATACCTTAGACACCTTCAAATGTAGATTAGATATACATATGACAGAGGTAGGGTGGGTGTATATATAATGTATAATGATGATGATCTTTTCTTATCGTAATCCTCTTTGTACTGGTGGAAGAAGCGTCCGCTGGCGCTTATTTACCGCATTAATTTTTTTTTTTTTTTTAAATATAGTAAATAAGCGCCAGCGGAGGCTTCTTCCACCAGTACAAAGAGGATTACGATAAGAAAAGATCATCATCATTATACATTATATATACACCCACCCTATTGGGTAGAATAGAATGTTAGAGAGAGAGAGAGAGAGAGAGAGAGAGAGAGAGAGAGAGAGAGAGAGAGAGAGAGAGAGAGAGAGAGAGAGAGAGAGAGAGAGAGAGAGAGAGAGAGAGAGAGAGAGAGAGAGAGAGAGAGAGAGAGAGAGAGAGAATCTTTAATTAACTCTTGTTCATTCAACCAAAACTACATTATTTATTGTAAAATAATGGTTTAATTATAAATTCGTAATAAAAATGATATTATTAACAACAACAATAATAATAATAATAATAATAATAATAATACTCTCCACAATCATCATCAAAGGAAAATTATTTTTAAAAATAATAATAATAATAATAATAAGATCTAAGGAGAATTTTTGGAATAGACATCATGAGAGTAATGCAGAGGTATATTAAAACCCAGCAGAGAGCTGGATATTCATTACACATCTTTTATAATCCCTTCACATCTGACAGGTCATTACACTCTCCATCTGTTTCTCTTTACAGCCTGATAAAGGCTGCTTTATTTTATCATTTTTGGTCCATCCTGGAGTCACAATAATCTTTAAAAATGCGAAATGCACGAGTACTGCCTGTGCAAAAAATTCGAAAAAAATTTTCATTTTAATAAATAAGCGACTGCCTCAGAGGCTTTTTCCCGCTATACTGCCATGTGCTTCAGTGTCTCTTTACCCAGCATAGTGCGTTGATACATCTCTTGTTCTAACTGTGTTTGTGTTAAGGTTTGTTTTCAGTTCTTTTATATTTTACAGACTATATATGTACTGTACTATCATGGCCAGTAAACGCCCAGGAAAAGACTGTGGAAGTGCTTCTACTTCCAAAAGAGCGAGAGAGGCAATAAGTAAAATTGCAAGTGTAGGGCCGTTATGAGTATGGTGAGAGTATGGTCTCCATTAAACGGGCGATGCATCTCAGTGAAAGCACACTGCGCACTATCCGTAAAAATGCGGAAAAGATAAAGAAAAGTGCAAAAGCTGGTGTTAGTTTAACTAGCGTTCCTGATCGTCACGAACATGCTGCAAACACTCTTGACCTCTTTTTTACTTCTAACCCTTCATACTACTCTTATTCTGTGCTTTCCCCTCTTGGTAAATCTGACCACTCCATGATCTCTGTCTCTTCCATTTTCGCTCCCCCACCATCAATCCCTCCTACCCAACGCCGCCTTTGGCACATCGAGCGAACCCAATATGAAAATTTGCATAACTTTCTCTTTGACTTCCCATGGGATGACTACTGATTTCGGTCCCGCAACCCTGGTCGGGTAGCTGTAAAAGTTGCCGAGATCATGACCGCGGGAATGGAGGTGTACATCCCCTCTTCTACCAAAACTTTCTCTCCCCCTAAACCTTGGTTTGACCGTGCCTGCTCCATGGCTATCCAGGCTAGGAATCAGGCTTACCGATCTTACCAAGCCTCTTCTTCCGATTTAACTCGCTCTGCTTTTATTATAGCTAGGAATCGCTGTACAGCTCAGATTCGAAGGTCTAAGGCTTCCTTTATAAGAAGGAAAGTTGATGACCTTAACTCCTCTCCCACTGACAAATGCTTCTGGTCCTTAGCCAAAAACCTCTCCAAAAACTTCTGTAACTCAAGCTTTCCCCCTCTCATTCGTTCTGATGGTTCTATAGCTTGCTTCTCCCACTGACAAAGCCACTCTCTTTGGCTCTCATTTTTCTGCCAACTCTTCTATCAACGATTCCAGCGCACCTGTTCCTCAGTTTTTTCCCCTCTCTAACCCTATGCCCTCCCTTATCCTTTCTTCACGCAAAGTTCATAAGGTTCTTCGCTCACTAAAGACAAACAAGGCATCTGGTCCCAATGGTATCCATGCAAGGTTCCTTAAGGAGTTTGCAGATGAACTGGCTCCCGTGCTTTGCCGTCTTTTTCGCCTCATTCTGTCAACCAGTATCTATCCTTCATCTTGGAAGCATGCTCTAGTTCAACCTGTTCCTAAGAAGGGTGACCGCTCTATTCCTTCTAACTACCGACCTATTGCTCTAACCTCCTCTATTGCTAAAGTTCTCGAAACTTTGCTCAATGCTCACTTCTTGAAACGCCTTGAATCTAACTCACTTATCTCAGATCACCAGTACGGCTTCTGCAAGGCAAGATCCACTGGTGATATCCTGTCCTATCTTACTCATGTATGGTCATCTTCTCTGAGGAACTATGGGGAATCCTTTGTTGTCGCCCTTGATATCTCTAAGGCTTTTGACAGAGTCTGGCACAAGGCTCTGTTGGCCAAACTCCCTGCTTATGGCTTTACCCCTTCTTTCTGTTCTCTGATTTCCAGTTTTCTTACTGACCGTTCTACATCTATAGTTGTTGATGGCGCGACATCTAGCTCTTTCTGTTTCCAGTGGTGTTCCACAGGGCTCTGTTCTTTCACCTACTCTCTTCCTTCTCTTCATCAATGATCTTCTACAATCCCCATCTTCCTCTCTTCTTCATGCCTTTGCCGATGATTCTACCCTTCACTTTTCCTCTGCCTTTTCTTCACAACCTTCATCTGTTACTCGTAATCAATCTCGTATCACTCTTTCTTCTACTCTTAACTCTGATTTGCAGAGAGTATCTGAATGGGGCACTCAAAACTTAGTTAAATTCAATGCCTCCAAGACACAGTTTCTGGCTATCTCTTTATCTTCTTCTCCTCCTGATAACCCTATTGTCTTTAAAACTAATGAAATTTACCCTCTTAACTCTATCAATATATTAGGAATCCATATAGCCTCTAGCTTGTCTTGGAGGAATCACATAATCCAAATTTCTAAATCTTCATCCATAAAATTGGGGGTTTTGTTTCGTTTTCGTTATTACTTTTCCTCATTGCAGTTACTTAAAATTTACAAAGGTCTTATCCACCCCTGCTTAGAATACTGCTCACATATCTGGGGTGCTTCTTCCTTTACTTATCTTCTTGATAGGGTTGAATCTAAGGCAGTCAGACTCATTAATGATCCTTCTCTTACTTCTAACCAGGATTCTCTCTCTCTTCGCCGTAAGGTATCTTCCCATTCGCTTTTCTATCGCTACTACTTCCATCGCTGCTCTGATGAGTTGGCGAGTTGCATCCCTCCTCCACTGCCGAGGCCGCGTAACACTCGCCAAGCGGCCTCATCTCTCAGGTACTGTGTGGAGATTTGTAGCTCGCGGATCGGTCGGTGCAGCGACTGCTTCCTCCCTTCTACCTCCAGGCTCTGGAACTCTCTTCCTCCTTCTGTCTTTCCTAATTCTTATGACCTTTCATCCTTCAAAAAGCAGATCTATCGTCATCTCAGAGCCTAGTCCTCCATATCTCTAGGTCCTCTTTACTTTGACTGTTTTTTTCTGTCTGTCGTTTTCCTTTTTGTGACATTACCTCATCTCTGCCTTGCCCTTAACCTTTTTCTTTTCCTTCGTATTGGTATTTTCTCGTGCTCAGGCCTTTGTTGATGAGGGCAGTTTCTGCCTGTCCCGGTGTCACAAAAAAAAAAAAAAAAAAAAAAAAAAAAAAAAAAAAAAAAAAAAAAAAAAAAAAGACACACACACACACCCCTGCGGCTAAGGCTTCATATTCTCCATCAGATATTATGGAGAAAATAAAAAAAATGCTAATTACCTGGATAAGCATTAAGAACAAACAGCAAATAAACTTGCCATATAATATCGTCATGGAAAAAGTGTGTGAGATTCACGAGCATTTGAAATCCCAGGTGGAAGGCGAAGAGGTAAAAACAGCTAGCTCTGGTTGGTTTTCTAATTTTCAGGGTAGGTTTGGTTATTTCAACCGAAAAATACAAGGCGAGAGCGCATCAGCTGATATGGAGGCGGCAAAACAGTTTCCTGGCGAATTAAAGGCCATCACAGAGGAAGGGGGATATACGGCAAAGCAGATTTTCAATATGGACGAAACTGCTTTATTCTGGGAGCAAATGCCGGAAAGGACGTATATATCCATACAAGAAAAACGTGCTTCAGGATATAAGGCAGCAAAAGATTGCTTTATCCTACTGATTGGTGCTAACGCTGAGGGCGACATGAAGCTGAAGCCGGTAATGATATATCATTCAGAAAATCCTAGTGTGCTAAAGGGTTACTATAAACAGTTACTTCCAGTGCACTGGTATTCAAACAGGAAAGGATGGATGACTGTGAGTATTTTTAAAGATTATTTCTTGACACGTCTTCCAAATGAGTTAGAAGTTTATTACAAGAGTCAGGATTTACCCTTTAAAATTCTTCTCATCTTAGACAATGCTCCATCCCATCCTCCGTCAATCGCAGATCTTCATCCTAATTTAATAGTTGTGTTTCTGCCGCCAAATACAACTTCACTACTCCAACCAGTGGACCAGGGGGTATTGCAGATGCTGAAATCTCATTACCTTAAGCATTCTTTTAAAGACCTCAGCAGTAAGACTGATGTCAGCATGGCCGACCTTGAGAGAGCAGCTGAGGCCGGCAATATCTCGGTGGTAGACAATATGAATACTGCGGTTAAGGATTACTGGAATGACTTTAATATCAAGCACTCCATTTGGTATGTGAAGGATTTTTGGGCTGAAGTTACACAGTCATGTTTAAATGGAGCACGGAAGAAGCTTTGCCCGCAGTTTGTGAACTTTTTCACAGGTTTCGATCTCAATGATCGTCTGTCAAAGACAAGACTTGAGTGCGTTCAGCTCGCACATTATGTGGGATTCACAGACGTTGATGAGGAGGATGTGGATGCAATTCTTGCTTCCCACACAGAGGAAGTGATTGCCGAGAATTTGGAGGACATGGAAGGTGAACGACAACGTGAGGAGAGGGAGGAAAACGAGGCAGCAGCACTTTCTGTGAGCCCCATGAAATCACTCATTGTGAGTAGATTGACTCAATTTTATCACCTTACAGAGAGTGCCTTGGATATTTTGGATAAGGTTGATCCTAATATAGAGCGTGCAGGTTTGACATCTAGAAAGGTCATGCATGATATTTCCTGCTATACTGAAATTTTAAAAGAAAAGAGGAGGATTATATGTCCGGCAACTCTTGATGCTTAGTTTTTTTTTTTTTTTTTTGCTCACCGCCACCATGCACGTCCCAGTATATGCCTGTTGCCCACCGCATAATAGAGTGCATTAATTTGTTTACTGTACAGTAAATCTGTACAGTATATCTTTTATACTGTACACTATTTGCATGTTAATATAAATAACTACAGGTCTTTCTGCTTTGTTATGTACTTATAAAATATGTTTTACTTATCTTATATCTATGGTATAGTGTGTCTATGGACTGTTGTGGAATGTATCTATGCCCATTATTATTGTTTCTTATGGAACATGACTCGTTAAATTACGCAGCACTTCTGAAAACCTATCTTCGCGTTATTCTAAGAACAAGGTGTATATATATATATATATATATATATATATATATATATATTATATATATATATATATATATATATATATATATATATATATATATATATATATATATATATATATATATATATATATATATAAACAAAGGATTCAATGGGAGACAACAGTTAAGAAAGGGTCTCTCAAAAGCACCCGGATTGAATATCAACAAGGTAAAGGTTTAATGATAATTACACGAAATACTATAAAAGAATAATGTAAGCATCATGTCCAAAATCTGTTTCAACCAGGAATTACAATAATTACTTTCATATTCTGTAAATGATTGAATAATGTAAGTATCTTATTCAAAATCTTCCACTGCTATCCAGCTTTACAACATATAATTAAAAAAAATCTATATATGATTGAATAATTCAACTACCTTGTCCAAAATCTGGCTTAACCAAGGTAACTAGTATTCCTGCAACAGCCGTCATTATTGGGTAATGGTGAATGGTTTCTAAACCGGGAATTTCCAATGCAACCACGTGGCCAAAGCATCCAGTATGTCCACTGACACGATGAAGGACTTGGCAAAGAAGCTGCAAATATAACAAAGTAATAATTTGCATCAGTCAGTTAAAATATGCAGTACTTCGTTATACCACATATGCCACTAACACAGCATACACTTCCTGAGAACACTGCGGAAAAGCCCAGGATTGGTGGTGGACTTCACTGGGGACTCGAGGCTGTTAGGCTAGGCAGCTCAGGGAACAAAACCAATAATAATACCAAAGTAAGTATACAGAAGCTTCCCTACTTACAAACAACGAAGTAACGAATATTCACAGATATATACAACAACCTGCCCATTATATACCCATGTATTAATGTATGCATTATTGTACTTTATTGCATTATTATTACTGAATTAAAATTCATTAATATTGTACACTTTATGTTCCATGTAGTAGTTAAATGTCCCTAGCTTAAGCACTGTACAATAATGCATAGGTGTGTACTGTACAGTACTTTTTTTGCCTAAGTGCAACTTAGGAATCTCATATATACTTTTTTTAAAAGATGACACCATGTCACACTAAGCCTTAAGTGTAGTCACAACTAAGACAAAATACTTGAAGAAAATGTGTTATGTTTACATCACTGACTCTCTTTATTACCAAGGGCTAGGATGGTGCCTTCTAGCGAAGGACTTTGGTTTTGGCAATTGTGATCATTACCCTAACAAAATAATTGAAGATAATATACTTTTTTCACAAGTGAGACACAATATAACAATAAGCCTGCAAGGTAGCCTCATCGACGGTAAAATAATTGAAGTCATGGTATCTTATAACACTCCATTTATCCTTGACTCCCCTGTCAATTGTGTGATGGCAAGAAAAAAAAATCTAAGGGCAGAAGAATTGCAAGAATCCAATCTTCTCTCTCCTTTATAAGAGGTTCTTATGACATACAGTATGTTGTTTGCCATTTCATGTATCCCAATGAATCCCCAATGTGGGGCTTGACACAGACATGTTGAAGCCGGGGAATTAAGGTTACAGGCCCTTTCTAAGTCAAATGGTGGGATTAATTAAGGCTCTGTCCCCCCCCCCCCCGAGTCGAGTGTTCTAACCACTCCGCTAATGTAGCCCAATACTTGATATAAAGAATTAAAATGCGGTATTTTCGTTCCCTCGTCACCATGCATAGCTACTTGACTGTTCTATGTGACATGTAGGGAATTTGAGGGTATAGGTTTTTCTCTCCCACTACAAAACACTAATAGATTCTAAATTCTAACTTTATAGTGAGGAACACTGCTTGCAAAAGAATAATGACTTACACATAACATCATTATTTATAAACTCTTTACCTGACAGAACTCTGTAGTGATGGCTTAATAAAGTATAAATAAATAAACCTAACATATCCATTCATAAAATTCATTAACTCTGTACCTGACACAACCTTCTTAAAAGATGTTCAGCTTTTGGTCTACTATAATCCGTAAACATCTCCGGCACAATATTAACTATCATCTCCAAAACACGTAAAAGGGCCAAGGCTAGATCAAAACACGTAGCACAAATACGAAGCTGTCGTGAATCGATGAACACTCGTTCAGGACGGTTTGATGCATTCTGAATCTGTAAGATAAAAAGAATTTTTTTTATTTTATTTCAAGATACCTGATTGAAAATACAATACAATACAAAAAGAATTCAAGTATTTCCAATGCACTACTGCTGTCCCTACACAAAAATTAATAATAATCAAATCAAATCTGCCATACCTCTTGTAGCATCCCAATAAATTCAGAAAAGGCCCAATTGAGCTGATTCAACAATGAGTTGAGAAATGCTGTTGCTATATCTGAAGACGACTTCAGCACTTCGACCACATGTCCCTGGAATATTGCTGAGGGACAAGGTGCTGAAAATCCACACAAGGAGAGAGACATTATACATATTTGTCCTGATGTAGCTAACAAGAGTGCTCATACATTAATATATATACAATAGCCACAAATCCTGCTTGTAAAGGGGGTGGCCATGTCAAAGCACCAGAAGCTAATATACCTTCATTACTTCTCTTAGCTCCTCGAGGATAAGAGCTGCCACAATCCCCCCGCCATCCTTGGGTCACATACAGGGTAAGTGGGCAAGGATCTTGCACTGTGAGGCCTGAAAACCACAGGTGGGAAACCCTCACCGCTTTCTAACATACCCTTCACATGTCATTCATTCTCTCAGCTGCTCTAAGGCAAGAAAAGAAATACAGGGAGACTGGGTCTCCCCATAAGATCACTTTGAAGAACACATAATTAAATCAAATTAGATGAGAATAAAGTTATAATTCTCAGCATTATTTTCTTGAACAAATTATCTATCTCGAGATACAAAAGCCAAAATCCTATCATAAGGAGGGTGGCCTAGTTAAAGCAAAAACCTTGACTTTTTGTTGGAAGATAATACAAAGGAGGGGATTCCTAGTCTCCCCGTTTTGACCCATTTAGCAGACTTTTAGAATACACAGAGGAACACAGAGGCTGTGCTCTTGCCCTCCTCAAGGGAAAAAATAATGGAAAAGGTTAAGATGAGCAGGGTATAATGAAGTCTCACTGCCCACTGATTCAGTTCAATTGAGGTCAACCAGCTGGGGTCAGTGGAAGATGGTGCCCATGCTGATAATACCTTTTAACTATAAGGGTTTTATAAGGTTTCCCAGTATAAAGCCGTTTTTAATTTTTAAGCGTACATATATACATATACCATGACCACAATATCCTCTGAAAAGGGTGTAACTGAGTCAAAGCACATACATTCACCAGAAGCTAACAGACCTAAAGCATTCCTCTAGGCTCCTAGTGGTTTGCAAAGTGAACAATAGTAATAATCTTAGACATAAGAAATGGCATACTGTATATCATACCTGTTGCTTGTGTGAAGTTAGGATTATCTGAATGAGCGGGTTTGGGACCGAACTTATAGGTCAAATGTGGACTCTTGGTGAAACGAAAGCCAAAGCCACGACCTTTCCAAAACCGGACTAAAATCCAATTATTCTGCGCCCAAGCACGATTTTCGTAAGGCTGCAACAAGTTGCGAACCATTTGTATACGACTGCAAAAAAGGAAATACATTCAATGAGTGTTGCCTAAAGCAAAAGATCATCTTACTATAAATTCACGTTCAGTGTCAAAGCAAAACCTTGCCTCTTTGAATGAGGATCATACAAAGGTGGGGACTCACAGTCCCTTTGCTCCTCTCAACTGAGTCAACTTTTAAAACACACATGGGAACATGGAGGAGATAATCTCAACCCCACCTCAGGGTGTATATATATATATATATATATATATATATATATATATATATATATATATATATATATATATATATATATATATATATATATATATATATATATATATATATATATATATATATATATATATATATATATATATATATATATATATATATATATATATATATATATATATATTAATAACACTGAACTGTTAACATACAGTCTAACATGGTAGAAAAAGCCCATTAATGAAAACGACGAAATATACATGAAGTACTTATTAATTTCGTGATCTTAACTGGCCACCTTCTCCAAGTACTATGAGAAGGTGGCCAGTTAATGTCACGAAAGTAATAAGTACATCATATATATTTTCGGTGTTTTCTTTAAAGGGCTTTTCCTACCATATACAGTGTTCCCCCCCGTATCGCTTTTCTTGGTTCGCGTTTTTTCTGTACCACGTTTTTTTTTTTTTGGCAATTTATTATATTATTTTTTGGGTATATGCAAAAATATTAAAATATTAAAAAAATAAAAATTCTCAGTATTTTCATTTTTTTATTGAAAAAACATATTTCATTATCTAATTGATAAAAAAAATTTATTTCCCAGCCTATGAATAATAAAACAGTAAAAAATAGTAAACAACATAAATTTAGATAGATAGATACGTTTATTGACCACCTCTTTTCAAAAGTATAATCTTTACAAGAGAAATATTTGGTCCAAATTACAGTGAATAAACACAATAGATTTTGTACAATCATCAAATAAGTAAATGAATTTTAAATTAATATACATTGTACTAATAACTGAATGAAATACGTACGTACAGTATAACTCACAGTATTGCATCATGCGAAATAGTGTTCGATAGCGTACAATGTATTGGGGTCGCAGCTATATGAGCTAGCATATATATTTATATTTCCAGTAGTTACATGATTTTATTGAAAAAAAAAAAACGTATTTCTTAGCCTAAGAATAATAAAACAGTAAAAAATAGTAAAAACCATAAATACTAACAGTATTGCAACATGCAAAATACAATACCGCTATCAGCGTTTTGGACAAAGGCTCGTTCAGTCTAACTCACGTGTGCGCCGTTCACGTTGTGCTTATTAAAAGTTTCGCTTGTGTCCGATAGCGTACAATGTATTGGGGTCGCAGCTACGTGAGCTAGCATATATATTTGGATAGTAGGTTGGCCATGGCACCAGCCGCCCGTTGAAAGACTACGACTGAAGGTATTAGGATGCAACTAGGACTGGTCCAGACAGTTCCAGGTTGAGTCTTCCTTCAGGACGGTTCTTTCCTCATGCCTACATCTACACTGAATATTCTGGCATATTCATTACACATCTCTTGCTATTCCATTACATTTGACAAGTCACAACATTCTGCACATCTGTCTCTTTTACTTTCCTTTTCCTCACATTTTGTCATTATTTATGGAAGGTTCACAACTAATGGCCCCCAGTACCCGGCATAGTGGGGTGCGAAGAATCTCTGGGGATCATGTTGACTCCACCACTGGCTTGAGGGCAGACACGCCTGGTGGTAGTAATGGTTCTGCTCTTAACCTTGCACCTCCCACTAGATCTGCTTCTTTCACTCTTCACTATTCAAACATTCGTGGGCTGAACTCTAATCTTTCGTCTGTGGAACAGCACTTGGCCACTTTCCTCCCTAACCTCCTCCTCCTATCTGAAACCCAGCTGTCTATATATGCTTCCACTGACCCTTTCCAATCTCCCACTATAATCTGTAAACTCGTTTTCGTTCCAAAGGTAGGGTCTGTGCTTACTGCAACATTAACACTCCTACTGTGAGGCTCATGGACCTTGAATCTCCTGACTTTGATGTTCTCTGGCTAAACGTCTATCTCTCCACTACCACTATCATCCTTTGCTTCTGCTACTGTTCTCCAAACTCCACTGAGTTTGTGTCTTTCTTTGAATATCTCTCCTCGTGCCATGAGTCCTTGCTATCTTCTCACCCACATGCCGAAGTTCTCTACATTGGAGACTTCAATGTACACCACAGTGAGTGGCTTCATTCTTCTCAAACTGATGTGGGAGGAAGAGAGGCTCCTGCTTTCTCTATTACTCACGATCTGGAGCAAATTATCAAACATCCTACTCGTGTTCCTCATCGTCACGAACATGCTGCAAACACTCTTGACCTATTTTTTGCTTCTAACCCTTCAAACTACTCTTATTCTGTGCTTTCCCCTCTTGGTAAATCTGACCACTCCATGATCTCTCTCTCTTCCATTTTCGCTCCCCCACCACCAATCCCTCCTACTCAATGCCGCTTTTGGCACTTCGAGCGAACCCAATATGAAAATTTGCATAACTTTCTCTTTGACTTCCCATGGGATGACTACTGATTTCGGTCCCGCAACCCTGATTGGGTAGCTGTAAAAGTTGCCGAGATCATGACTGCGGGAATGGAGGCATACATCCCCTCTTCTACCAAAACTTTCTCTCCCCCTAAACCTTGGTTTGACCGTGCCTGCTCCATGGCTATCCAGGCTAGGAATCAGGCTTACCGATCTTACCAAGCCTCTCCTTCCGATTTAACTCACTCTGCTTTTATTATAGCTAGGAATCGCTGTACAGCTCAGATTCGAAGGTCTAAGGCTTCCTTTATAAGAAGGAAAGTTGATGACCTTAACTCCTCTCCCACTGACAAATGCTTCTGGTCCTTAGCCAAAAACCTCTCCAAAAACTTCTGTAACTCAAGCTTTCCCCCTCTCATTCGTTCTGATGGTTCTATAGCTTGCTCTCCCACTGACAGCCACTCTCTTTGGCTCTCATTTTTCTGCCAACTCTTCTATCAACGATTCCAGCGCACCTGTTCCTCAGTCTTTTCCCCTCTCTAACCCTATGCCCTCCCTTATCCTTTCTTCACGCAAAGTTCATAAGCTACTTCGCTCACTAAAGACAAACAAGGCATCTGGTCCCGATGGTATCCATGCAAGGTTCCTTAAGGAATTTGCAGATGAACTGGCTCCCGTGCTTTGCCGTCTTTTTCGCCTCATTCTATCAACCAGTATCTATCCTTCATCTTGGAAGCATGCTCTAGTTCAACCTGTTCCTAAGAAGGGTGACCGCTCTATTCCTTCTAACTACCGACCTATTGCTCTAACCTCCTCTACTGCTAAAGTTTTCGAAACTTTGCTCAATGCTCACTTCTTGAAACGCCTTGAATCTAACTCACTTATCTCAGATCACCAGTACGGCTTCCGCAAGGCAAGATCCACTGGTGATCTCTTGTCCTATCTTACTCATGTATGGTCATCTTCTCTGAGGAACTATGGGGAATCCTTTGTCGTTGCCCTTGATATCTCTAAGGCTTTTGACAGAGTCTGGCACAAGGCTCTGTTGGCCAAACTCCCTGCCTATGGCTTTACCCCTTCTTTCTGTTCTCTGATTTCCAGTTTTCTTACTGACCGTTCTATATCTGTAGTTGTTGATGGCGCGACATCTAGCTCTTTCTGTTTCCAGTGGTGTTCCACAGGGCTCTGTTCTTTCACCTACTCTCTTCCTTCTCTTCATCAATGATCTTCTACAATCCCCATCTTCCTCTCTTCTTCATGCCTTTGCCAATGATTCTACCCTTCACTTTTCCTCTGCCTTTTCTTCACAACCTTCATCTGTTACTCGTAATCAGTCTCGTATCACTTTCTTCTACTCTTAACTCTGATTTGCAGAGAGTATCTGAATGGGGCACTCAAATTTAGTTAAATGCAATGCCTCCAAGACACAGTTTCTGGCTATCTCTTTATCTTCTTCTCTTCCTGATAACCCTATTGTCTTCGAAACTAATGAAATTTTCTTAACTCTATCAATACATTAGGAATCCATATAGCTTCTAACTTGTCTTGGAGGAATCACATAATCCAAATTTCTAAATCTTCATCCAAAAAATTGGGGGCTTTGTTTTGTTTTCGTTATTACTTTTCCTCATTGCAGTTACTTAAAATTTACAAAGGTCTTATCCACCCCTGCTTAGAATACTGCTCACACATCTGGGGTGCTTCTTCCTTTACTTATCTTCTTGATAGGGTTGAATCTAAAGCAGTCAGACTCATTAATGATCCTTCTCTTACTTCTAACCAGGATTCTCTCTCTCTTCGCCGTAAGGTATCTTCCCTTTCGCTTTTTTATCGCTACTACTTCCATCGCTGCTCTGATGAGTTGGCGAGTTGCATCCCTCCTCCACTGCCGAGGCCGCGTAACACTCGCCAAGCGGCCTCATCTCACAGGTACTGTGTGGAGATCTGTAGCTCGCGGATTGGTCGGTGCAGAGACTGCTTCTTCCCATCTACCTCCAGACTCTGGAACTCTCTTCCTCCTTCTGTCTTTCCTAATTCTTATGACTTTTCATCCTTCAAAAAGCAGATCTATCGTCATCTCAGAGCCTAGTCCTCCATATTTCTGGGTCCTCTTTACTTTGACTGTTTTTTTCTGTCTGTCGTTTTCCTTTTTGTGACATTACCTCATCTCTGCCTTGTCCTTAACCTTTTTCTTTTCTTTTGTCTTGGTATTTTCTCGTGCCCGGGCCTTTGTTGATGAGGGCAGTTTCTGCCTGTCCCGGTGTCACACTCTAAAAAAAAAAAAAAAAAAAAAATTATATTTCCAGTAGTTTCATGATTTCATTGATAAAAAAACGTATTTCTTATCCTAAGAATAATAAAACAGTAAAAAATAGTAAAAAACATATATACTAACAGTATTGCAACATGTAAAATATGATACCGCTATCAGTGTTTCGGACAAAGGCTTCCACCATCTTCCATTGTCTCGCCTCAATCGCGCGCGCCGTTCAAGTTGTGCTTATTATTATTAATATGTTTTGCTTGTGAATTTTTTACTCGCATATTTTAACCTTTGAAATGCCTCCCAAGCATCCTTCATCTTCTAAGGCTTCTTGTAGTGAGCCTAAGCGGCAAAGGAAAATGTTAACCATAACAGATAAGGTAAGTTTACTTATCACGTACATATAAATTAACGTTGCATGCTGTTATTTATAAAGTAAAGGGTGGTTTTTTTTATCAGTGCAGGGAGTTTATACAGTAAACGTAAAAATAATTGTAAAATATCTTTGTACATGAGTATGTCATATAAATTTACGCTTGCATGCTGTTATTTATGGAGTAAAGGGTGGTTTGTTAACAGTACAGGGAGGGTTTATACAGTTTATATGGTGTAAACGTAAAAAAAATTAAAATATCTATGTACATATAGGCTGATCCTACTCCGCGATTTTCCTGGTTCGTGCCGGGTCCCGGAACCGAACCCCCGCAATAAGGGGGGAAACACTGTATATATATATCTATCTATCTATCTACCTTTGCTGTTTCCCCCTTTAATTGGGGGGTAGCCGACATCAAAGAGAGAAAACAATAAGGGGATTATTTGCTCTATGGGCAATGATGAGGGAGCTAGCGACAGTTCAGATGGCACTGCTGGAGTGCCACAGCCCATCCTCCCGGCTCTTCCACAACCTGTGTCGCTTCACAACTGCCAACTCCTCCTACTGCCCCTACCACAGGGCTACCTCGAGTAAGATGCAGCCCCGTGACAACAGCAGATGCCCATCAGAGCTGCGTCACAATCGCTCGCCACTCATTCCTATTCCTAGCACGCTCGCTTGCTTCCCTCACATCCATCCTCCTATCATTCAGGGCTCTCCTTACTCTATCCATCCATCCAAACCTAGGCCTCCCTCTAGCATTTCTCCCATCAACTCTCGCATTCATCACCTTTTTCAGCAATCTTTCACCATCCATTCTTTCCACATGGCCAAACCATCTCAGAACATTCATATCTACTCTGCCTGCAATTTCTCTCCTCAAACCAATTCTTGCTCTCACCACTTCATTCCTAACCTTATCCAACCGAGATACACCAATCATACTCCCCAGGCATTTCATCTCAAACACATTCAGTTTCCGTTTCTCACTTACTCTCATACCCCATAACTCTGATCCATACATCACAGTTGGCACAACCACTCTCTTATACAAAACTTTCTTAACATTCATTTCCAACCCTCTATTCTTCATCACTCCTTTCAACGCACCCAACATTTTACATCCTTCATTCACTCTGTGACACACATCTGCTTCCACTCCACCATTTGCAGGTATAACTGAGCCTAAATACTTAAACTGATCAACTTCCTCAAGTGTTTCTCCATTCAACATAAAATTCAATCCAGCACCATGCTCATTTCTTGTACACCTCATAACCTTACTCTTTCCCACATTCACTCGCAACCTCCTTCTCTCACACACCATTCCAAATTCTGACACGAACTGACACAGCTTTTCCTCTGAATCTGCCACCACCACAGTATCATCTGCAAACAGCAACTGATTCAGCTCCCACTCGTTATCATCCCAAGCTACCATTCTCAAACCTCGACCACGCACTCGCTCATTCACCTCTCTTACAACTCCATCAATATACAAACTGAACAGCTATGGTGACATCACACATCCCTGTTTCAGTCCCACACTCACTGGAAACCACTCACTCACTTCATTCCCAACCCTAACACAAGCTCTACTGCAGTCATACAAACTCTTCACTGCATGCAACAATTTACCATTAATTCCATATAAGTTCAAAACATTCCACATTGCCTCTCTATCAACTCTATTATATGCTTTCTCCAGATCCAAAAATGCAAAATACACATCCTTACCCTTTGCTAAATATTTCTCACATAACTGCCTAACTATAAAAATCTGACCTATACAACCTCTACCTCCCCTAAAACCACTCTGCACTTCCGCAATCACATTTTCAGTCTTATCCCTAATCCTATTAACCAGTATCCTACCATACACTTTTCCTACCACACTCAACAAACTTATACCCCTAAAATTACTGCATTCATACACATCTCCCTTACCTTTGTATAGGGGCACTATATAAGCAATCACCCATTCCACTGGCACCATTGACAACATAAAGCATATATTAAACACTCTCCCTAACCATTCCAATGCAGTCACACCCCCTTCTTTCAACATCTCCACTCTCACACCATCCATTCCAGGTGCTTTACCTGCTTTCGCTTCATACAGCTCCCTTTTCACCTCCTCTCTTGTAATCTCTCTCATTTTCATCTCCCATTACTGGCACTTGAATACCCCCCACTGCCACTATAGCTGCCTCTCTATCTTCCTCAACATTCAGCAAGCACTCACAATATTCTGCCCATCTTTTCCATGCATTGGTCCCTCTTAACATCTGTCCATTCACATCTTTCACCGTTTCTTCCATCCTCGATCCACCCTTCCTTACTCTCTTCACTTCTTTCCAAAACTTCTTTTATTCTCCTCATATGACCTACTAAAATCCTGTCCCCACCTAACATTTGCCAACCTCTTCTCTTCCTCTACCTTCCGCTTGGTTTCCACATTTTTCTCCCTATATCTTTCATACTTCTCCCTACTTTTACACTGCAGCCATTCCTCAAAAGCCCTCTTTTTCTCTTCCACCTTCATTTTCACCCTTTCATTCCACCACTCGCTGCCCCTCCTCATGCCACCTCCAACAAACCTCTTTCCACACACACCACTTGCATGTCCCACAAAACTTTCTTTCATCAACCCCCATTCCTCCTCTAACTCCCCAACTTCTCTTTCTTTCACCCTGTCATATGCCACTCTCAACCTGTCCTGATATTCCTGTCTCTTCTCTGGCTTTTTCAACTCTTGCACCTTCACTATTTCCCTTCAACATACCCACACTCTATTTCCCCACTCTTTTTCTACTACCACTTTTGCTTCAACCAAAAAATTATCAGACATTCCAGCAGCCACACCCCTAAATGCATGCACATCTTTCACTCTACCAATCATGCTCTTTGCTACCAACACATAATCAATCAGTGCTCTTTCTTTCACTCTTCCATTTGCCACTCTCATCCATGTATATTTATTTATTAACTTCTTCTTGAAAAAACAATTACCTATCACCAACTCTTGCTCCACACACATATCTAACGGTCTCTCGCCACTCTCATTCCCACCTGGTACCCCATACTTTCCTACAACACTTTCTACCTCTCCATCACCCACTCTGGCATTCAAGTCACCCAACACAACTACATAGTTCCTTCTACTCAGACCATCCACACACCTAGTTAACTCATTCCAGAATTCATCCCGCTCTTCCTCACTTCTCTCACATCCTGGCCCATACGCACTAACAAAAGCCCAACATTCCCTACCTATCCTAGCCCTAACCCACATCAGCCTAGATGACACTTCTTTCCATTCCACTACCTTATTTACCATCCATTCACTCAGCAATAATGCCACACCTTCTCTCGCTCTCCCCCTTTCAACCCCAGACACCCTACCTGTCACATCACCAAATGCCACTTCTCCTTTTCCTTTCATCTTCGTCTCACACAATGCCAATACATCCAACCTCCTCTTACCAAACATATATCCAATCTCACATCTTTTGCTCTCTATCGTACTACAACCACGCACATTTAGACACCCGAAAACTAGAGTTTGGAGAGAAGTTATTCTCCCCTCTATATATATATATATATATATATATATATATATATATATATATATATATATATATACCCCTCGATATATCGCGATTCACCTATAGTAAATTCAGTGCATCGCGGATCTTTTTTAGGGAAAAAAAATTAAGATGATTGTGACACCAGGACGGGCCAAAAAATTATAAATAAAACAGCCTTTATCAGGCTGTAAAGAGAAACAGAGAAGGAGAGTGTAATGACCTGTCGGATTTGAAGGGATTATAAAAGATGTGTAATGAATATCCAATTCTCTGCAGGAATTAAATATACCTCTGCATTACTTTCATGATGTCTATTCCAAAAATTCTCCTTAGATCCTATTATTATTATTATTATTATTATTGGCGACAATAATTTTCCTTTGATGATGATTGTGGAGATTATCATTATTTTTATTATTACTATTATTATTATTATTGTTATTATAATTATTGTTGCTGGAGAGAGAGAGAGAGAGAGAGAGAGAGAGAGAGAGAGAGAGAGAGAGAGAGAGAGAGAGGAGAGAGAGAGGAGAGAGAGAGAGAGAGAGAGAGAGAGAGAGAGAGAGAGAGAGAGAGAGAGAGAGAGAGAGAGAGAGAGAGAGAGAGAGAGAGAGAGAGAGAGAGAGGAGAGAGAGAGAGAGAGAGAGGAGAGAGAGAGAGAGAGAGAGAGAGAGAGAGAGAGGAGAGAGAGGAGAGAGGAGAGAGAGAGAGAGAGGAGAGAGAGAGGAGAGAGAGAGGAGAGAGGGAGGAGGGAGAGAGAGGAGAGAGAGGAGGAGAGAGAGGAGGAGAGGAGGTGAGGAGAGAGAGAGGAGAGAGAGAGGAGAGAGGAGAGGAGAGGAGAGAGAGGAGAGAGGAGGAGAGAGAGAGAGAGAGAGGAGAGAGAGAGAGGGAGAGGAGAGGAGAGAGAGAGAGAGAGAGGAGAGGAGGAGAGAGAGAGAGGAGAGAGGAGAGAGAGAGAGAGGAGAGAGAGAGAGAGTATGCATCCTTTCAAAGTTCCATCAGGAAATGAAGACAGAGAGTGAATTTAAAATGGAGGAAAGTTTAATATTAGATTTCTCTCTCGCTCTCTCTCCTCACTTTGTTTGGGGTTTATCTAATTTTCAAGATTATAGTATTATTAATATTTCTTGGTTCTAAACACTATTCTATCTATCTGCACGAAATTTTATCATAAATAGTGTCAACTGAGAAAAAAAAAACGTATTACAATTCGTTCAAAGAAAACGTATATCATACTGTATTCATGGGAAACTTAAATGAAATACCTGTACAATATATATATATATATATATATATATATATATATATATATATATATATATATATATATATATATATATATATATATATACAGTGATCCCTCGTTTATCGCGAGGGTTAGGTTCCGGGACCCGTCACGACAGGTGAATTTTCGCGAAGTAGGAACACCTTAAAAATTTGTTTTGGTTTTTTCCATTTTTTTTTTTACACTTCTTCCACGAGTACAAAGAGGATTACGATTAGAAAAGATCATCATTATCATTATATATATATATATATATATATATATATATATATATATATATATATATATATATATATATATATATATATATATATATATATACAGTATTGGCATTTATTATCCTACTACGAATCTACGGTATTACCAAGCCAATTTTCACCAATTCCCCTTCTGAACAAATATTTATCAAGCTTAAATCCATTATCCATTACGAGTTCTGGTTTGATCATGAATTTTCAAAACTTTATTATCACCCTTGTAATGACCTGTCAGATGTGAAGGGATTATAGAAGATGTGTAATGAATATCCAGCTCTCTGCTGGGTTTTAATAAACCTCTGCATTACTCTCATGACGTCTATTCCAAAAATTCTCCTTAGATCTTATCATTATTATTATTATTATTATTATTATTATTATTATTATTATATTATTGTTATCATTATTATTTTTAACAATAATTTTCCTTTGATGATGATTGTGGAGATTATTATTATTATTATTATTATCATTATTAATATTATTATTATTACGAATTTGTAATTAAACCATAATTTTTACAATAAATAATGTAGTTTTGGTTGAATGAACAAGAGTTAATTAAAGATTTTCTCTTTCTCTATTCTATTCTGCCCAACCCCCCACACTCTCTTTGTCCCAGCCAACTAGGGAGGGGCACTGTACACAGTTATTAAAGTAAATAAACCAACAGATGTACAAACAATGACGAGCCCTTAATAATGATAATAATAATAATAATTATAATAATAATAATAATAATAATGATGATGATGATGATGATAATAATCTCCACAATCATCATCAAAGGAAAATTATTGTTGCCAGTAATAATAATAATAATAACAATAATAATAATAATAATAATAAGATCTAAGGAGAATTATTGGAATAGACATCATGAGAGTAATGCAGAGGTATATTAAAACCCAGCAGAGAGCTGGAGATTCATTACACATCCTTTATAATCCCTTCACATATGACAGGCCATTACACTCTCCATCTCGGTTTCTCTTTACAGCCTGATAAAAGTTGTTTTATTTTATAATTTCTTGGCCCATCCTGGTATGTGTGCGCGTGAA